>JAOTAV010081508.1:0-37301 GCA_026546445.1 Cyclargus thomasi | reverse complement strand
ACAGTACCTACGTGGTATATATATATACATGACATACATACATATATTTTTAACACATTCTTACGTTTCTACATTAATCGGCCTCGCCAGAAACGGTAAAAACATATTTTACAATATTAAAATATAAAAAGCGTACAACTTTTTGACATAAAAAAGTTGAATGTTTTATCTTTCGTGGGTTGTTGGAGGCGAATATTCAAAGGTGGCACACCGGAACGCCGACTTCGCAAACTGGAAGTATTTGATTGCATCGAGTCGTCGGTATTTTCGGTCAGTTTACCGCCGGCCGCTGCGAAATCGGTTTGCGTCGCCTTTCCATCTACATACATGATTTTCAAATCAAAATGCAAAAGACACTGCCTATAGTACCTTTATACACAAGTTATAGGCTACAATATTTGACTGAACTCTGTAGCTCAGTTGGCAAGCCCGTTGATAGCTTAAGCCGAGGGTCGCGGGTTCGAATCCCGCCGACGAAGCAAAATTTTTCAATGTTCTTGGGTCTTGAATGTGTATTAAATATGTGTATCACATATTTAAAATACTAAACATGTGTATAGTATAAAAGTATGAAATATATTCTAATGTATCTAAATTCTAATACGGTTTTTATGCTGGAATATCCGCAGGTGATGCTGTCCACTCACTTATGGATCAAATAATTAAAAAAACTAGATTAAGGGCAAAAGGTTCTCGGGATATTCCTAGACTTAGCCATTGCTTTTGACACAGTCTCTGTTGCCATCCTTGTAGACAAGATGGAACAAATAGGCATAAGGGGAACCCAGCATAAATTATTTGCTGACTAACAAACTCTTAACCACCCACGGTGTTCCGCAGGGTAGTGTGGTGGCTCCAACATTGTTTCTCATCTACATAAACGATCTGTGCGCGCTCAACTTACCAAACGGCCAAAATAAGAAAGCGGTGTCATCTGCGAAGGTGACTTCGCGGATGACACCGCTTTCTTGATCCACTCTGACACGATGATAAGATTGCACAAAACGGTTTCAACAGAGTGTCAGAGTGGTTACGTAGTAACATTTCTCATACTAAATGCCGAAAAAAAGAAATACATATATACCATTCTATATACGCTATCCCACCCCCTAGGCTTCCTTCTACAGAATTACAGCACATAAGTGTCCTGGTAAGCTATGAAGCTTACCAGTCACTGCATATGAATGCAGTGATCTTGTGGAACATTAGAGAGAGTTATCTCTGCCAAATACCTGGATGTTATTATAGACTCTTCCCTTAGCTTCCTCCCCCACATCGAGACCCTTACTTCTAGAACTCGGAAACTGATCTCTGCATTTGAAAACCTTACACATATAGCGGATGAAGCTACAAGTTAAAGATAGAAAGTAAGAAGTAAACATTGTCTACCTCACACTTTGCCAATCTCTACTTACTGCATATCAGCCAGTGGCGGCACTCATAAATCTACCTTAATACGACTGGAGCGCGCTCAGAGAGCCGTCCTCAAAGTATTGCATGGCCTACCCTATCTATACCCCACGGGAGAACTCTACGGAAAGACGAAGATTTCAACCGTGCACCAGCTATTTATACTCCACTCAGTTGTCAAGCAGCATGGTCTTCTACCATATGAGCCTTCCTATAAAAGTAAGGCTAAAAGAAAACAGAGACCCGCAGACACTAGCTATAATCTTCTTCGCACCAAACTTACCAGCCGTTTCTTCTGATTTATTGGAAAATACCTCTACAATATAGTTAACTAGCAAGTAAAAATAATAGATGCAACAAAGGCTACAGTTACGAATTGGCTACTACGATTCCGGAATAAACCAATCTGTCCTCACATTTATACACCACTCATACACTAGTACAACTATCAAACACACACTCATACATTCCCACATTCACACTAACACACATACACAGTTACATAATAAACAACGACTGTGCAAACTCTGGGGTTGAGGCCTGGTGTCCTGAAACAACACAGGTTTTGCCCAGTTTAGGCATCAGTCTCCCACAATAACCTAAGATAATAGTATTGTCTAAGTCCAATATTGTAAGCAATCTCATTTGCGGTGAGATAATAAATAATTTATTTATTTATATTTCCGTTGTCTAATACCCGTAACACAAGTCCTACAGATACTTACCACGGGACCAGACTGACGTGGTGTGAAGCGTCATAAATATTATATCATTTTTATTATATATAGCTAAGATCAAATATTATGAAGTTTCACAGTAGTTTTCCGCTCCTAGTCGCTCCGAGACCGCGAGATTTAACTTTTGTACGATTGTGAGCTGTAAGTAAATTTTAATTTTTCAATACACTTGATTTTGATTAAAGTTGTGTCGTGTCAGATAGTCTTGGTGCCATTATTTTATTCAATTTTGAAGGGATTTAAGTTATGTTAAACTTGATTGAAACATCTGACGCCACATTCTGGCTTTAGGCAATAGGTTTTATTTTGCTATACGTTACTTCAAGGCGGACACGTCATGGGTACCTATAGAAATGTCATTAGAAAATAAAACCCATTGCTTATGTCTTAAAGTAGCATTTTCTTTGATTTTTTCATAGAGATAGACAATTTACATAATATGTCAATGCCAGCCAGTATACTTTCACGGCTTCACTAGCATCATTATAATATAACAAGTACTTTCGCTGGAAAACCGGTATTTTATATTAAGATGTAGAAATTTTAAACCAAATTTTCCATATTTTATTATGAGAAATATAATAAAACAAAAAAATATATTGATCTATTTCTTCACTATCTACTTTTATAAAAAAAGTATTTCAAAATGTAAACAAAAAAATATATTGATCTATTTCTTCACTATCTACTTTTATAAAACTTATATATCATAAAACAATGTAGATACCTTCTTAGGTAATCAATACGTATTATATCCTTCATTATACGTAAATATTGCGTATTTCCGCCCTCCACCGTAGAATTGCCCAGAGACTTAAATAAATAATTGGAAAGCTCGCAGTTGATTATTGCGTTGCAAATGAAACGGTCTTCCGTGCGAATATAAATACACGGCCTGAAAATGTAAACTGAAAATTTGTTTTACAAATTGAATTTCAAAATGAAAGCTATTTTACAGTAATGGCCGTGATACACGAGGTCAGTTTTTCAACTCAGCAAGATAGTTCTCTTTTGAACTGTCTTGGCTGGCTAACATTGGCTTTTCAACGAATTTACTTAGAATACACAGACTGAAAATGTAACTGGAAATATGTTTAACAAATTAAATCACTTGCTCTAAGTTACAAAGTAAATAATATATAAACTTAAAGTAAAAGTATAAATGCTATAAAAAACTTTTACAAACTGAATTTGAAATTAAAGATATTTTACAGTAATGCCCGAGATATTCTAGACCAGTTTCTCAAACCATGATAGCAAGCTAGTTCTCTTTCGAACTGTCTTGACTTGCTAGTACTGGCTTGTTGTTGCCGTACTGCTACGATTTAACTTAGATTTCACGCTTAGAAATGAAGAAAGTTTTGTGTACACAAAGCCATAAATACTAGCTTGACAGGTCACTGTCACTAGCTTGCTGTCCAGGGGGGTTAACCAAGATCTTAACGTTTTCGCTTCTTTGGAGAATCGCCAAACAAAATGTATAGAAATAAGGCGTAATGAACACTTATGTCATTTTCATATTATTTGTTTGGCGATTCTACAAAGAAGCGAGAACGTTTACATATTAGCTAACCCATCTGGTATAAAAAACTGGCTTCGTGTATCCCGGGCCTTACATTCATTATGCACTTGGTGAGTGCTTTGACTGTCGCCAAAGGCTACCGTGTGATTTAAACAATTTCTCGTTTTGCCGTTAATGAAAACAATTTGTTCAGTAGTTATTGCTATAAATTAAAGTTATTGCTAGAAAGCCTTTGTTAGAAATAGAATATTAAGTGACTGTTTAATTACCAATCCTGATAATTGCCTAGGCTATCCCATCCACTACTTATTTGAGAAATTAAGTAATTTTGAATTAGGAATTGTGGTGAATAAGACCCTTTGAAATGCAGCGAATTTTCTTTTTTTTTTCACGTACAATAACGTTACTATTTGTAAATATTAAAAAAGTAAATAGACTGACATTGAATGTGGCAGGAGACAATAAGTCCAGGAGGATTACGAGTATATTCATTTCGTCCCCACAAAACACCGTCTAGTATGAATATTACTGGATCTCTCTGAGATCCAGTAATATTCAAGTTTTAATTAAGGTATGAAGTATTCAAAGGCAAATAGAGACTAAATTAAACTACACTTGTACTCGGGAAATTCCTTTGATAGTATCGTTTGTACAAAGAAAATATGTTGCACAAAAGAAAATAATGTTTTCGTGACTTAGTCTCAGCTCTCGAGCTTCACCTTGTTAAACAAGCATTATGTATGTCTTACTCCCAGGATCATTTTTTGTCTTAGTTTTGGACAAGATTATACCACCAAAAACATTATGTAAAAACAGGCCAAGTCTCGATTGAGATGCTTGTTTATCTCTAAAAAGGAATGAAATCTAGACATAGGTATGCCAAGTCAAAGGTTCCTTACTGCCATTTGTTTATTATTATAATTAATGTTATATGACTTGCCTTTGACCATTCTTAATTCGTTAGTGGGTAAAAGTCAAAGACCAGTCGTATAACATGGACTTGGCTTGTTTTTTACACAATTTTTTTAGTGGGATTTTAGATTTTTTTCTTTTGTAGAAAGTATATTTTTGGCACAGTTTTTGTTCACACACAGCTTTGTATTTTTTTCCAACGGTACGGAACCGGTTTTTAAAGGAATCCGCTTTCTCTAGCCTAACCGGGGTTATATATTCCTTTAAACTGGGAACTAGGACTGGGAAGTACCCATCTCATGAGGTACAAAACTAAAAAATGTCATGTCTACAACAGTCGTCAAAATAGTAATGGTTTTTGCTAAATTTAAATTCGAAAGAAAAAAATAGATTATCCTAGTTTTTATAGTTTTCCCTTTATGTGACTATTAAACCTTAGCTTTGTATTAAAATTGAACTCTCTGAGTTCATGGAAAGAAGTAGTTCTATTTTGATGATCATGAGTGAGTGTCGAAAATGTGAAACTTTACTACCGCCTAACTTCAGAACTAAATTACCTACGGCTTGAAATTTCGGATTTCAGGTAACTATTGTAAGCTTACTAGACGATGAAAATTTCAGCTTTCTGGTATTATTCAGAGGTTCTCAAATAGGGGGCTGAAAATCCGGCGAAATGGTTCCTGTAAAGATGGTACGACAGTGTTTGATTCGGGCTCGACTTGGCGATGCCACTGCCGTGCCATCAGATACAATACTTACTGTTGCTAACGTTTACGTCGACATTGGAGTCATATAAAAGAACTTCTAGTACCTCTCTATTCTTATCGCTTTATTAAAAGTGTAATTTAATCACTTTTCCAATTATTTATAAAAATATTTAAATAGTGTTTAACTAATAATGATTTACAGTCCTTTTCTGGAATATTGTAAACGTCACACGAGATCAACTTTAATTAGTTAAGCACTGTTTTTTATATTGTTATGAATCTATGGGGGTACATCTCAAATCTTAACAAGATTAATGACATCTTTTGCGCGTATATTTATTCCAGAAGGCACTAGTCATACTAATATAATAATTTGTTTGTTTGAATGTTCTCTTACTAAACGAGCTGCCATTAATTTGATATACATAATATTGGGTACATTAGCTAATTTTGATTTTAAGATATTTTTTATTTTAATTAAATAATTTGTAAAAGGCCCTATTCCACCGCGTAACGCCGCAGGCCAGGAAGAGATAAATAGAGATCGTACAAGTTAATTTTAGGGTCGCTTCACAATTTCCGGTAAATCTGTACGTTCGGTCGTGATTTAGGCGGATGGCTGACAGGTGGATCGTTCGCACATTTATCACACCGCCAACCTCGTGGTGGGTGGTCCTGACGCCGTTTGTCCATCGCACGCCGTCACCGCCAACGAGATTATTTTAGACACATAAATCGGCGACAACATGGACGCTTGAACAATGTCGCTAGAAAATGAAACCTATAGCCCACTCTCATAAAGTTGCATTTTATCTGTCTAAAATAATCTCCTGGCCTGAGCCTGACATTCCAGAACATTCGCTCAATATGAACGCAACAAATTAGATCTAACAATTGAAACATGATTAATATTCAACATTTTCAAAACAATTTTTTTTACGAGAATTTGGGGGCAAACGAGCAAACGGATCACCTGATGGTAAGTGACTGCCATCGCCTCTGAACACTTGTAGCACCAGAACCGTTGCAAGTGCGTTGCCGGCCTTTAAGATGAAGAAATAGACTACAATAGGAAGATAGAGACGGTAAACTCACTCATTGGACGAAATACGGCGCAACGCTGTTTCACGCCAGTTTTCTGTAAGGCCGCGGTATCTCTGTGGTTAAACCAGTCCATTTGTCAGGCCGGTTGATTACACATACATATTCGGCAATTATCGTTGATCGTTAGTCGGTACAATCATCGTGCACGCATCCACACAAACTTTCGTATTATTTTGTAAAAGAGTTGAAGAAAGGCGATCATAGACAATGCTCGGCGAGAAAAGCATAGATAAGATATGTCCTGTATTATGCCACTTGGGTGGCACTGATTATGGCTCGTCAGGAGAGACCGGAAGCTCAGCAGGAGACAACGAAACGCCCGAAGGCAGTAGAGCAACTGCTTGTTATAGTATTTTTTTCATACAGGAATCAGGAGGCCTACTCCCTTTCTCCGAAACGAAACTTCGCATACGAACACGAACTCGCAAGCAGCCTCAATTAAAATCATTCTTACAGCCATTGTTTCACAAATACTATTAACAAACCTTTAAACGAAAATTAAAAGTCAAAACTTTTGTTATCGTCGAATTGAGGTTAGAAATTACGAAGTTTCGACGAATCTTCGTTCGAACGAATTTGAATTAGAGCAGGGTTACGAAAAATTAAACGTCAAAATATTTCGTTCGTACGAAATTTCGGAACAAAAGAGAACCGGAGTAGGATATTCACGAAGTTTCATCCGAAATTTTGTTTTTTGTTAATTATAGTAGGCCGCGTGTGAGATGGAATTATAGTACATAATTCCATCCCTCACGCGTCAACAGTCACACACATATATGCGGACCACACACCCTGTACACAATCATGCTTTCGTGACGTCATTTGCTATCGACGATTATGAAGATTAGCCATAATATGTTTTATTTAAATGAAAACTTTTTTTAGTATCTAACGATGCTCATTGTACACCAATTTAGGCTTTTTTTTTCTTCTTTTCTCGCATGGCTAGTTCCCGGACAGGTGGTAGGTCAACATGTAGACATTCTGAAATTCAATTGTCGTGTTGTAGAAGAGAAAGTGTGGGATATTTATTTCTCTTCTTCGCCACGTCCTCACTTTATAAAAGTGTAAATAGAGAGAACCATCTCTCTTTTTACACTTTTATAAAGTGAGAAAAACTCCTCTGTAATTAAATTCTTAAATCTCCGGTTCAGGAACCTATTCATACTACGTAGACAAGATACTTTCAATGTCAAAATACGCTGCAAGAAGAAAATATTACATATGTTTAGAGCTTTTAATAAAGACCTCTTTATAAAATCCTGCGATATATGTGCTGCACCTGAGCCTCGATTTTACTGCTGTGTTCTACATTGCTGCACATGTTTAAAATCCTTTAGCCCCGTAGCCATTGTCTGCTAAATAAACAAGCGATGGATATAATAAATATGCTTTCATATGATTTGATTTGTGTTTACAGCAGTAAAAAAGTTATATAATAGTAAGTATATTATACCCTTAAAATGTTTTTACTGTATTATAATCGTGTCGAAATTGTACAATGGGTTCATAATCTGTGAAAATAGCTATCATTCAGAAATATCTTGAAAATTAATTATGCAAAAACTTTATTTAAGTACTCATAAAGATATTAATTAATCTATTATATAAAAATAAGTCGGGTTTTCTTTCCGCTGTAGCTTCAAAACGTATGAACCGTTTTTTTTTTGTAGTTTGGCGATTGCTAGTATTAAAAAAAAAAATTACTGAATAAACACTTTAAAAAAACACGGTTTTGTATTCATTAGATAGTTATCGGGCTCTGTGGGGTTTATGACAAAGGAAATTCAGAAAAAAAACTGGGAAAATTATTTTCCATACACAACGCCATATCTTATACATACATGCACTACAACGGGGCCAGTATGTGGTTTTTACGCGATTTTCAAACTTTGCTTAAACTCTAATACTTTCCTAAAGTAGGATTGCTGAGTAGCGTCTAACTTTAATAAATGGTCACTTAAGACCGTTTGTTATTTGCTGACCTCTCTACTCCACTCGAAATTCACGACACAGAAAACCCTTTTCAATAAAGTCCAAAAACAATTTGAAACGAACGGTTTTATTAATTTCTACTGGGGCGATGCTTTTACCTTTTAATTGTGTTAAATCATTCCAAAAGGGCGCATAAAATATAATTTACTTTCATTATTACCGGCCTGGACGGACTTCCCTCTGAGACCGTATTTCAACCCGAATCGAAAACACTAATCACCAATAAATAAAGAAAAACATTTAAAAATACACCCGCGTGGCTATCTGCAATTTTTTGTATTTTTAAACCTTTTTCATATGCTTAAGCATTCAAACAAAAAGTTTGTTAATTAAAGGGATGGAAAATAATTTAATTTTAAGGTTAATAGGGATCGTGCTGGGACTAAAGGAAATGTAATGTAGGGTATAGCATATGTCAAATTACGCTTTCATTGCGAACCTTCCTCATTTTTTTTTTTATTTTATTTTTAAGAAATCCTTTTACTAACTGATAAGTATCACTGACAGACCGTAATCTGTTACTGAATATTGAACCACCGTTATACTCCACTCATGCAGGAACTTCCATCCAATTACAAAAGTTTTAAGAATTTCCCGGGCATATAAGTTTTGCCGAGAAATTTTCAAGTTAATATGTTGACGAGAAACTCGCTCACGTAGTATGTCTTAACGTTTAGCATTAAAGTATGTAATAAATTATAAAATAAGTATGTAGTTGAGTTTTACTAGCAATAAAGTAAATATTATTTAATTTTGAGAATATTAGAAAACATATACCCTGCTGCTATCGTATTCTTTAGCTATATTCTAACATTATGATGTTAGAAGATTATGATCTAACATAACATCTAACAACATAACAAAAAATCTCTTTATATGATTCTTCTTCAGGATTTACCTAACCACTAATGATCGTGCTGCGGCGATGATTGTCGATCTCAACAATCGACAATCATCGCCGCAGCACGATCATCTTGCAAGCATCCACATAATCGTCCGTAGTACTTTGTTCAACGACTTGATTAAAGGTGATCATAGACGTGCTTGCGTGTCATCGTCTGTAATTACCCATTTTGAAGAGGAGCCATGAGGACGTGTGAAGATACTTTGAGATTTCAAAATTGAAGTAAAATAATATTATATTTTTATTCACAAAATTTCTTACATCCATGATCAGCCTAAACTTTCGTTACACGTGCTATAAACGAATCTCATAGGACCAATGTTGCTGGCAGCATCTTGTATTAAATAAGTTGCACTGGCACACCGAAGCTGGAATAGAATTCCATTAAAGACTTTAAATCCGCCGGTGCCAAATAGCGCGCCGAACTTTCTGGATACTTTCACAATTTGTTTAAAGTGGCAAACCGTCTCCGGCGTTAGGTACAAACAGTCTCAAGTCTCAACAGCTATCGACTGCATCGATCAGCCACTAAACTGTTTAAACTCCGAGGGCTTCGGCGATCGCCGATACTTGTGTAATTGTTTTAGTTACTTTTATGTCAGCACTCATATTATTTTTGACGTCTTGACGTTGTATATACTTTTCAACGTAACTAAGGTACGGACTAGTCTTCTGCTAGAACCGGTAATGAGGAGCTTGATCAAAGCACTCACCGATGCCTGAAATATAGTTTTAGTTACTTTTATATCGGCACCCATTTTGTTTTTGACGTCTTGACGTTGTATTTACTATTCATCTTGGCCAAGAACAGGCTAGTCTTCCGCTACAGCCAGTTATTGAGTTTCCCGATCAAAGCGCTTACCGATGCTTGTATTATTATTTTAAGTTACCCTTGTGTTTTTGTTGTATGCACGCTTTATCTTGTTTAGTGCAAGTTACTCTCCAGCGAAAGCCAACCATCAAGGACCTTGATCTCAGCACTTACCAATACTCGCTGCATAATTGTTTTAGTTAGTTTAATGTCTGCAGTTGCCATTTTGTTTTCACTTCTCAAGATCTTGTCTAAGTCTAAATGTGTTCTAATCTGCTGTTGGTTGGAGTATTATTTTCTTATTTTTTTTTGGTTCTGACGTCATAAAATACGTTTTATTTTAGAGTATCCAGTCAAGATCGAGACGATGAATCTATGAGGCATTTTGAAATTTCAGATCTCCCTTGCTTACTAAAAACTTTTCTGCGATGAATTTAAAATACGAACTTCGGATGCTTGCTACTACTTGTTAGGTCAATATAAAAATAAACACAAAAATCTTTTTTTTATTACGATTTTTGCAGTATAAAGTTACTTCATCGACTTACTACTTCAATTATCAAAGACCACCATAATCGTTAGACTGCTGTGCTATAGAATAGCTATGTCAGTTCCATAATATCGTTCCCAAAGCAGGAGGTTGCATGCAATGCATATTTACGACCGGCCCTGAAGCGAAACTCCAGTGTTTACTTCATGAAAATGTATTGGCCGCCTTAACATGTACCACACATAATTACCATTTCGTACGAAGACACTTCTCATTCTCTCTTTCATCATCAACACGCGTAGTGCAGATATTATGTTCATAAAAACTCAGTAAGCTGCTTTGCTTATAGGATCTCGCATTAATTTAAGGTTGTATTTACTAAAAGTTCGTTCACCATAGAAAATAGCTCGTTGGGTTTTATTCTGATAAGTTATAGACACTTTTGCATTTATAATAATATAGTAATAATAATAAGTGGGAATGATTTGTTCCACAAGGCATTTTATCGGCATTAAAAATATCCAATAATCAAAGTCAGCTAATACCCTACCCGTATAAATCATGAAAAATTTTTTTCACTGTTTGAAATCGGGTTAGTACTTAGTCGTAGTAGTTAGTCGTAACAAACATACAAAAATTCAAAAATATAAATATTTATTAATAATGTAAGATTAGATTTACAAGAACTAAACTATTATAAATATAATAGTTTAGTTCTTGTTATATTACAGAGTAATACGCTACACTGACATTCCATAGAACTGACGTATGCGAGCTTTTTTATTAGCGCTTACTAAGATTTTGTATGGGATTTGTAAATGTGACTGCGAGCATCGCTAGGTGCCGCTGTACAAATCCCATATAAAATCTTAGTAACTGTGAAACGCGATTGAAATTTTTGATTAGAATGTGATAAAAAAAACTCGGACTCGGCACTCCGATGTATCTACGTTTTATGGAAATGAAGTGTCACGTCGTGTCGTGTCGCTTTTAAAGTGCTGCCTCTTTAAACTTGCAGATGACACGTAGATTTACGTCAAAATGTTAGCTCGGATATTAAGGAGCATTTAAATCTGTCTCTCAAGTTGAGAATCTTTCGATCGAATTTGATTACTATGTCGGGAACGGTTAGAAACGTCCAAATAACTTCGCTTTTGACAAATTAAACTTGGGACGTTTTGATTAACGACCTAAAAGGGTAGTTAGGTTATAAATGATTCCATGAAATCTTTCTGCTTGAATAAAATATAAAACCAACACGTTTAAATATTTTATTTTTATACTTTGAATCAGTAAAGATCAAATTCATTTTTTCACACATTTCAATTACGTAAATATTAAACGTTTTCTTTATATTAATTCTTGTACCCTTCGGTCAAATCTTGTAAAGCTACTACCTGCTAACGTGCATTATCTAAAATTATCATTAACTAGATTTTTACATATCAAATGCAAAAGCAAAAATGATATTCCAAATTCGATTGCAAAACAATTAAAAAAAATAATTGCAATAACTCTCTCCCTTTTGGTACGTACTCGAAATTAAAGGGGCAACATAGGGCCAACTGTAACACTTACTATGAGTGTCCTTCTGGGAGCCCGAGGCCAGAGGGAAAACCTGGTATAAAAAGAATTAACACGGCCGATTTATTTTATGTGTTAGATATAATACTTTCCCATGTTGGAAGCATACTAAAGTTACTAGTATTATATATTCAAACGAATTTCGTCAATATAGTAATAATAATTATCATAGTCCTGGTCACACTTTTTTATTCTTATGTACCTATTTATTTGATAGATGGTGGTTTATTTGATAATATAGTTATTCGAAAATAATTTTGTCACGGGATGACCATTACAAAAGCGTATAAAAGATTTAAACACATCAAAAGTTACAATCACAATTTTATGCGGCGAATTGAATAAGTTAGCGTCGGAATTTTGATTAATAGTCTCGTAAAAACCATTACGGACGGACATAAACATTATTGACTATAAAGATACAATAATAAAACAAAGAAATAAAAACGCCATGACGTAGGTAACGCTCATTATTTCAGTAACAGCCTCCCAAACAAAACGCTCTAGTTTTATGTACCTGTTAACTTATCAAAGGCTTACATTACACCTTACAAATAATGAATAAAGTGCGAATAAACTTTAGTGTTATCGTTAGGATTTTTGTTGTTAAAAATAGAACTAAAAAGTGCTCAAAACACGAAATCTTAATTTGGAAAAAGGTTAGCCCAATTACCTAATTGCCTTAAAATTGTTATAACAGATTTACATACAGTGGAGAGCCATGCTTCGGCATGAATGAGCCGGCTCGACCGGAGAGATACCACTGTCTCACAGAAAACCGGTGTGAAACAGCGCTTGCGCTGTGTTTCGCTGAGTGAATGAGTTTACCAGAGGCCCAATCAATCGGAGGCTCGGAGGAATTGTTCGGAATTATTCCACCTGCAACTTTTTGCCATCGTCCTACGCGGAAGATTTACCACCCATATCGTCTTGATGAATGGCAGTCTTCCACAGTACGATTTTCGCGTAACTTTCTGCCTCGCACAGTAAAGCTCTGGAATTAACTATTACCAGTAGTATTTCCGGACCGCTACGACTTACAAACCTTCAAGAAGAGAGCTTATTCCCTCTTAAAGGGCCGGCAACGCAACCCTGACTTTTGCGAGTATCTATGGGCGGCGGTAGTCGCTTACCATCAGGTAACCCGTTTGCGTTTTGGTCTGTTATTTTTATTAAAAAAAAAGATTCAATAAAACTGTAATCGATAAGATTTAAAAAAAATACAAAATAAACACCATACTACTTGTGTTAGTTTTTTGTATCGGATACTAAAATAAAAATCAAGTTCGGAAGGCGAAAAAGGAACGTCTATAATAACAGATCTCCCCTTACGTAACTTTCCATATTCATGTTACGAGGAACACAAAAACTAAACATTCCAAAATTGAATTTTGATACATCCTGAGCATGTCCAGTGAACCGCGTTGTTGGGACGATATTATGAGCTCAGCGGCTGACAGATATGATATTCCTTTGAGGAATGCGATCCCCGTCTTACCCTACTCATACATAAACCAACAATCAATAGCTAAGCTATCAAGTTTATAATACTACTATTATATAGTATATTTTTCCTAGGCAGAGAAAAACAAACGTATTTAAAACTGTTGATATTTTCATGCTCTATGGTTTAGCGCCTTAATATCTCAGGCGACTGTGTTAGGTTAGGTTAGATAGTCCTAAGCATAATATTGCACCCAAGTTGGTTGCTTAATCACTTATATTTTTTAGGAATATTCCGCGAAATAAACCTCAACCTGCATGTAAATGAGTGAGTGTACGCATAAGCATGCGTTACAGCACCTACCTCCTTTCCCATACCGCCTGTGCGTACACTCGCATGCAAGAACTTGCAAACACACACACCACACAAGCTATAACGTTGGCAAACTCATGCAAGGCTCCTTACCACCACGCGGGTTGAAAACCTCGACGCGCGTTTCGCCTCAACACCGGAGCATCCTCAAGATGTGAACTGTACGTAGTCGAGTCGTACGAGTTCGTAGAGTTCGCGGAATATTGCTAAAAAATCTTAATTTACTAAACTTAAAGCTATGGATTTCCGCAAAGTAACGTCTGGTTCTATCAACTATTCACTTAGATATTGTATGTGATAAAATTTTTACCTTGACAAGGATTCGGTATTTATCGATACGATTAAATGTAACGGCTTTTCTTAAAGCGATTTCAGATCTCGAAGCATAATCGGCTCTGCTCACCGATCTTCGAACTCTTTGAAAAAGTACTACAAACTATTATGTGTATGGTCACACGATGCTCGCGATGAATAAAAAGGATCTCACCGACTATAAGCCGGCATAAAAGACAAATAGGCATAAGTTTTAAATTTTAATTAACTTCCTACCTTTTCGTCCAGCTAAGAATAAACACCTCATCAAAATGCATATAAAACACACGCGAGGTCCTCGAATCTAGAAAACTGGCGCTCAGCGTTCGACCTGAAAAGAACACTTTGCATATCTTTACGCATGATAAAATTCAGGTCGAAAGAGATGAGCTACGTAATAAGCCGGGTAATACACCACGTCTCACACATATCGTTTAAAATCCTCCTTATTTTATGGGAAACTATAAAAATTGGGATGCGGTCTATATTCAGCATTAAATATGCCCATTGCAGTTTTTACTGAACCTTATCGGATATTTTGTTCGTAAAGGCTTTAGGAAACTAATTTATATGTCTAGTATTATTTAACTACTAAGTGAGAAGGTAATAGAAATAAGTGTATTTCGATAGGCAATAAATTAAAACATAACTTAGTTATTATTGAAGATATCGTAATATCGGCTATTTTTGATCTTGGGCTATATTTCTGAGTAAGCTTACAAGTGTATTCGTACTTTACGTGATTTTTAAGTCCCACTTAGTATTTAATCTGTTAATGTACCACAAAAATATGCAGTATACTAAACAACCTATACTTAAAGTGATATTGCTTAAGTGTTACTAACCCAAACACATTTACATTCCAATGTTCGAGCGCGGAAGTGTTGCTTACTGTAAAATATTGTTTGAAAAATACCAACCTAACAAAAATGGTTGCCATTTTCATTTTGATAACGTTAAAGATTTAATTTGTTCATTATTCTCAATTACCTCATTTAAATACAAATTACTGCTGCCTTGAACAGGAGTTTAATTAATTTTGTGACCACAAAAGGGTTTTTGTTAACAACAGTATAATTTTAGTATTTGGGTTTACTTGAAAATATAAAATATAGATGTAGCCCCATTTTAAGGATTTATTAGTTAAAATACAACTTTTCATCAAAAACGCCGAAACTTTACGACATTTTATTCCTTCAATTTTAATTAAAAACAGACGGATGCTGAATACTCAACTCCCCTTTCTCTATTTCCTTCGCCTATATCTCCATAGATGTCAATGGGCCCAAACGACCCGTCTGCTCGTTTGCCCCGAAATTTTATAAAATAACGTAGTTTATCTATACTCCATTCCCCGTAAGTTGACACGAAATATCATAATATGAAAATGTAAAAACTAGTCAAGTTATTTTAAACAGGCAATATCTATTCTAATTTATATATTCCTAGGAATCCTAGGTAACGCGTACTACACCAAATATACTTCGTCTGACCTGATTCCCACTAAACAAACATTCTTACAGGAACAATTTAATTAAAATTTCACGTCACAATAATTGTTAGCGATTTAATTAAATTGTACACTAAATAACGTCTTGATTATTTGCTACATCAAATAGACAAATTACAACGTTTTGTTGTAAATGAAAACCTTTATCACAATAGGCTGAACAAAACAGTATGCTGACTTAGGGCTGTTTTCGTATTTTTTGGGCTTGTAATATATAACATTGGAACGCGACATAACTCTACAGTTCATTGTGTCAATAATTTTCTCACTTTTGGTTGCTTGATTGTCGCTTTTGTTACGCGTGACTGTAGCGATACTAGCGCGTGGCTGTGTCGGATGACAGCAAGAGGATTCGCGTTTATACCGTTGCTGTACACAACGTTACCGCACGTTTGTGTCGCGTTTTTACTTTTTTCATCGTATTTATTTTTTTATCTTAATTTTTTCTAATGTAGTGTAAATTATATCCCGTTAAGACGTGTTAGCACAAGCGCATTTCTAGGCTTTTTAACACTGTCATTTCTAATAATATGTCAAAACATTGTACGAAATAAATTAACTAAAATCGATCGTTGTTATAATTATTGTGTAATATCTTAATCGCGCCAAGTAAATGATTTTTATTTATTTATATTATCGTGCTTGCGACATTATTTTATAGCGTTCATCGATTGCTAGGGCGCTACAAAAGAAGACAAAAAATACAGAGCAGAGCTCTTTGAGTACCTACTAGTTACTTTAGTAATAATCTACTTGGTATATTGTAATCGTCATAAAAGGGTTCGAGCGGCGGATTGGGGAAGTCGCCGACCTATCGCACGACGCACGAGTCTTTTTGGTAGAAGAGCGTCCAGTGCCCAGGATTGCTCTCCCAAGCGGTAATTGTCACAGACAAATGCCACGCGGCACCGTTGGGTTTTAGTAAGTAGGCCTGGAGTCATACATATCCCGGCTGCCACCCCCTCCCCCCCCCTCGCTGGCGGAAATACATATGCAAGCATATTGTATCCATGCCAATGCAAACTTTTATTTAAACTTTTAGGTCTTGTGTACTTCCATCATGCACTTTAATAAAAAATGTTATAATGCTTTATATTATTTCGCTTTAAAAAGTAATATATCTTAGTTAAGCTGTTACCCGTTATGACCTAGATGTTGTAAGCTGTTACCTTCAACTATACAAGGTCAGAGTACAATGCTACGCTACAATGAATACAATGCCTCTGAAAATTTACTTTAAAAATCTCGGGTCAGAATGTCATAGCTAATTTGCTGCTTCATTTTATTTTGGTAGTTTTAGAGCTTGAATCATTTATTTAATAATGCTGCTGACGAATATACATTTTTATGTAATATAATTTATTTAATTGTATGTATAGTTCAAATGAATTGATTTCATAAAGGAAGTTGCAATAGATATAATTATTATTATTTAAAAAACCTTAATAATTGTGTCTTGTAAGGGACCATCCATAAAGTAAGTCACACGTGATGGGGAATAGGGTAGACGAAGTGTGACATAGTGTGACAGGGGGCAGGGGGAGTCCTATAGTTTTGTGACATTACAAATTTTATAAAATTAATGTCGAAATTAAAAATATGGGTTGCTTTAAATTTTTAAAAATTGCAAATTTGTGACATCACAATAGGGTTTCAGAATTGTGACTACTTGTGACAAGGGGGAGAGGAGTCTAAATATCGTAAAATTTGTGTGACGTACTTTAGGGATGGTCGCTAATAACATTAACCAGTTAACTACATCATTATTTTTGCTGTTACATTTGGGGGTGCTGTTCCACTGCTTCCTAATAAGTGTTTTTGACAGATTCGCCATACTTCATCCGCTTGGTAAGTTGCAGATAGCCTATACGGCGTTTACAAAGATGTGTTGAGACAGGCCTTAAATGACCTAAATACCTAAATAATAAAATACTTTTACTTACACTTAAAGTGCAAAAGAAAATTATCAGAATTTTCTTAATTAAAAATTATTATAAGTACGAAACTTTTGTTCGTCTCGCATTCTTTAGAAGTTTCTCGCTGCTTATAAAAGTTCATTACAAAAGTAATTTAAAAATCGTTCCTTATAAAAATGTAATTATTTAACAAAATATAAAATAATGAAACTAATTTTATTTATGTAATCTGTTATTTCCATAAGACAATATGCCTAGTTTCTTTTAAAGAATTTTCTAAAATTATTACTATATATGACTGTGACGAAGGTAAGGATTATTATATTTATTATATGAATGTCTCTCTCACGACAATGAGCATCCGTAATTGCCGTGGGAGAACCTTCGGCACGAGTGGGCCGGACCGGAGTGATACCACGGCCTCTACTGATATCTCTAGATAACTCGCGTAAAACGGCTTTGTGCTGGGTTTCATTTAGTGAGTAAGTTTACCGGTGGCCCAACTTTCCTAATCTCCTATCCCTATTCCCATTCCATTTTTCCTCATAAAGGCTGGCAACGCACATGCGACTCTTCGGATGTCACGAGTGTACATGGGCAATGACAGTTGCTTTCCATGAGGTAACCCGTTGGCTCGCTTGCCCCCTAGTTATCATTAATAAAAATATATTTAACAAAAAATTAAAACCTACTTTCAGCGTCAAAACAAAAGTACCTATTTAAGTATAGTAGTAACTAAATAAATGTCATTAAAAACTAAAACGTTTTAAATAAAATTTATTTAATAAATGTGCCTTTTTCATTCTCATTTCATTCAATATAGTTAAACCTGAACCTAATTTTCTACACTTGTATCTTCATAATTTTGATGTCGGTACCAGCTTACATGTCATGAGTTCTAGGATAAGCTGTCCTTATTTGTTTGACTAGTACGTTTGTCACGGAATTATTCCAAAACAGCTGGACCGATTTTATGCAATTTTTGTAAGTATTCAAGGAAATTTGAGAAAGATTTATACTCACAAACCAATATCGGCAGGACAATCTGTCGGGTCCGCTAGTAATATTATAAACTGGTTATTACTGTATTATACTTTACATGTATTTTTTTTACAATTTGTGAAGCGCTCTACATACGCATCAATCTGTCGGCAACATAAACTGTATCCATAATATAGGGATAGAACACGTTGGCGGCACGAACCCAAGCTTTTCGCTAACACATGTCGGCAGCCTGTGTGGAAAGAAGCATGCTGTGACACGCGTATTGCTCGCGCGTGTTGCCACAAATAAGTTGCTGATATCGAGCCACCGACATGTTGCTGACATATTTTTTGTATAGGTGAAGTAGTATAAGTATAGCCGCCGATCTAGCCTGCAGGCAAAATGTCGGCGGCACAAGCCGGTGACCTATGTGTGTAGAAAAATGAGTTAAATGTTGCCGACAAATATCGGGGACGTCGGCCGCTTACGTGTATTATGCGCCTTAGGAGTATTATAATTAGTAATATAAGTAGTAGTAATATAAGTATCTTAAATATTATTAAATATTTGCATTAGTTCTTTCAGTTCTTCAAACAATGCCGAAATCTCCAAATTTGTATCAATAAGAAATAAGGAGTTCCATTGTACCTACCTTGGTACAAAATTTTAGTTTTTTGGTAGCGTTTGTAAAAAGTATTTTAAACATACAAAAACAACAACAAGAATACTTCCCATAAACCAAAGTCTTTGAGGTGTTCTAGAGTATAAAAGGGTTAAATGTGATGAAGTATTGTGTGCTAGTAGTGATGATGATGATGATGAATGTAAATGACATTGTCATATTATTTGCTTTCAGCTTTTAAAACAACACCAAAAACTCCTTTTATCTTTAAGGAATCACGATTTCTCTCAGCACCTTGG
Organism: Cyclargus thomasi; assembly: GCA_026546445.1. Lineage (NCBI taxonomy): Eukaryota > Metazoa > Arthropoda > Insecta > Lepidoptera > Lycaenidae > Cyclargus > Cyclargus thomasi. The sequence continues at coordinate 17,666 of JAOTAV010081508.1, read as the reverse complement.
TATACCTTGGTGTACCTTGGTACAAAATTTCTCACTTTCTTACTTTTTGGCAGTATTTACTTAGGATGCTTCTAAGAAAACCAAAATCACTATATAGGAACCATAGGTTCCATACAAATTTCCAGGAGTTCTTTCAATTACTCATCAAACTTTTCTCGGTTTTATCTTTTTTCGTGGAAGTATTTTTTTCCTTTCAGTGTCGATAGATGCCTGTAAGTATCGGAATTGAAGACTGCCGATGTAGTTGAATTTTAAAAACTACAAAAGTATTATGTTAAGTAGTACCCTTTTCATTAACAAATTTTAATCTCTTTCCCCACAAACGAGCCTCAAATGAGATTTTCTTGGGTTATAATCACCTTCTAATAAATATAAACAACCACCAGTAGGCGGTATCTATGTATGTATAATATAACCGCAGGCCTTCAGAGTATAATCCCGAATCGAAATTAATTTTTGGCTCTACAAGATTAAGGGCCTGTTTCACCGCTTACAGTTAGTCAATCCACAACTTTATTAGACAAATTTTGTATGGAGAATCTGTCTAAAAAGTTGTGGATAGCCTAACAAAAACTTTATCAGTAAGCATAAAGTCAGTTCAGGACTTTATTTTGAAGTTACTTCATAAAAACTAATTTTAATCCTTGAGGTTGAAATAATTACGTAACAAAACATAAGAATGTTCTTATTAGCAATAAACTTTTAGTTTCGAAGTTTCGAGTACAAAGGAGGTTACATAAGAATTTTTAAGCACTTTTGCATATTACAACGTTCATAAAGTTTAAACTGTTGATATTAGGCGGTCCGCCCGCCCCCGCCCCTGCGCCCGCCCGCCAGCGACCGACAGTAATAAAAGTGCCGTAAGCAAGCTTCGTCTCCTGCATAATACATACACTTTGTGCATTTATTCTTTTATGCTCTCAAAAGTAGATCATGAAATAGTTGCTTTTTGCTGGCGATGCCTTGCAATTTTCGAGTTCTGAAAATTTAAAACTTCCACTTTACTGAATAAAGAATCGCGCCTTTTTCAATTTGATTCTTCTAGTGTTTGAATATTTAAAAAGCTGGTGAATATTGTAGGCATATTTTAATGTGTCATAATTTAAAAAAAAATTGTATCGTGAAAAAATCGTAATTATGACAAAGAACAAAACGTTGAATCTGTGAAACCCTAAAACTTAAATTGAAGAAAAAAATTCAACTTTATGTTACCTGCAATTTTAATTTGCATCAAAAATGTATCTCAATTAGTTTATCTGTATCTTCCATTACAGTCTTAATATTTTCTCCATATCAATCAGTGATTTCAATTTAACACTCTCATATCATTGAGTAATGAAATTTACATTGAAGATAGCTCATGATGCTTGTATTCTTGATTCTAGGTCACAGCTTGAACACATTCCGGTAATATTGCGATGCGATACATCCGTCATATGCTGCGATACAAACTCAAATTAATGTTCCAGACTTAGTCTAGAATGCAGATCGTGTGGCAGACTGCATATGAATTATTTACTCGACTCGAAATAGATCTCTATAAACCGATTGGGTATGTTTCCTATGCCATTCATTGAAGCCTTCTTAGTTTTTGCTGAGAATATAATTTTATATCTGTGTGTGTGTGTGTTTGTTTGTCACTGAGCTCCGTCCAAACGACTAGAGTGATTTGGACGATTTTTTTTTGTAAGTATTCAAGAGAACCAAAATTATAGTAGTAATTAATTACTATAATATTAACACATATAAACTTTCTAGTTTTATGATCGCATAAAAAAAACTTACTGAAGAGATTAACAATTACGATGCAATTTATTTAAATTGGAAAGAAATGTAAATACCCAACAAAATATAATGTTTAGGGCCGGCCGGTTTCACTGCTTACAGATAGCTAGTCTATCCACAACTTTATTTGACAGATGTTGTATGGAGAATATATGAAAAAAGTTGTGGATAGCCTAATAAAAACTTTATCAGTAAGCTGTGAAACAGGCCCTAATGAAGTTAAAATATAGAAAATGTAGTTTTAACTCGCTTGTTTGAGCTCCGGCTAGTTTAGGTATACATAATTTTCAAGAGAAAATATTGAGAGCCCGATTTTCAAACATAGATTTTTTTCAAAACAAATTTTGAACTTAGTCTTTTTCACCTATCGTGTATTGTGAATCGGGCCCGTGAGCCAAAATTGTATTACAAAAAAGTCCCAACTTTTATCTAACATCTGGTAACAATTGGTAGAAACGGCGCAACAAACTTCACAATAAACTTCCGAGAAGCGGGTAACTAGTTCGACGAGACGTGCGGCGCGAAACTTATCATAAGTTTCATCCGAAATAAAGTGATGTAACACGTCATGACTTCGAAATTGACGATAACAGTGCCTGAAACGATATAATCCTACTAGTTTTTTCCCGCGCCTTCGCTCGCATTAAGTAATATTTTCATGCAAACTGTCAATCCCCTTTTCACTCCCTTAATGGTAGAATTAAAAAAAACTGTTGAATATTTATTCATTAATATGGTAATAAATTTTGCAAAATGCAGATAGGGTATTAGCTGACATAGATCATATAATACTTTTTAATCCGAATAAAAAATGCTCCCATTTCCACGCAAGCAAATGCTAGTCTTAGGCGCTCTTAATTTTCCTTAATATTTATGTATGTTTCATTTACCAAATACAAAGTATTTCTTATGATTGAGTGCGCTCTAAAACAGAGTACTTGCATACTTACAGCAAACACACTGGAAACATCTCAAACCTTCCAAAGATGAAAGTTTATTAATAACAACTCAATTTTGTGAATATCCCAACCTTCTGAAATTTAACTCAGACCTACATTTTAGGTATCATTTTTTTTATTTATTTATTTAACAGTTAATTGCATATAAAACAATTAATTATTTCTTCTTAGTCGCTTTCTTCATGACTGAAGGTCGCGCTTGATAGAGTTTGACTCTACTCCAGTTGTTACTTTCTTCCACTTTGTTCGATCTTCTACTTCTCTGAGGGCTGTTGTTATTTTAAGACCAGCGAGTGCCGTAAGTTAGTCACACAAAACAATTAATAAGTAATGTAAATAAGAAGAAACATGACATAACAGATACTACATATCTATAAAGAAATGATTAATCCTAAATTTTATTACGTAACAGATTATTTTAATAGGTACCTATATACTCCACAATCTAGGTTTCTAAATTTCAAACCACTTCAAAACGTCTATTTCGTGGAAGGTCTATAGTCATTTAGGATCAATCTCGGGGTAATTTCTGGTCCCCTATCAGAGCAGGTCAGCTGGAATGAATTTATGGATTGCCACAGGGAACTGTTATGACCCTCAACGCCTTGGTATTGTTCTATTTAGATAATTTAAGCTTAATGTTGTTAGAATACTGACTACAGAAGGTCTATGAATTCAAACTTTATTTTATTAATTTATAAACATAAATTGTGTTACACGGAAAAAAAATCATGTTTTTATGGAGGAGCGAGAAAACCAAATAAAATTTTGTAAGTAAGCATGATGACATGGTATAAAAAAATATGGAAATAAAATTTAAATCCCTATGGCGCATAAACCTTTTTACGTTGGTAAGCTAGCAGCATTGAAATTATTAGTCATTTATGATCAAAAAGCTTTCTACGTGTCTAAAAAGTTCGACAATATGCAGCCAGAACTTAAACTCGGTCTAGCCTTCAGGTTTTACATTGGAGACTAACTCACTCGACTTTCATACGACCACAGGGATCCATATTCCTTTTTATAGTCGTTTTCATACCATAAAATTATAACCCTGAAGTGCCCTAACTATTATTTACATCTAACGAAGTTTATGCTATACCTACCAAGTATGGGTAATATAACTTATTTCATTAACGATTTTATCATTATTATCTATATTAGGCACAGCATAAACTTTGACTGATATTCCCACGCGATAAACGAATTTTAGCCCAACATAGTTGCGGCCATTTGCATATAGTTAAAAAATAAAAAGTAATGGTTTTTTCGCGTCATCACGCTTTGCACTATGTATATTTTTTATTTTTCGAAGCAGCTCAGGCATATAGCCGAGCAATTGAAAAGGTTTTCCTCACATTGAAAAGTATTTACAATACTTGAACTGTAGAAGTGTAATCTTTAGCAGATCTCCAAGCCTTTGTTAGGTCTCAGATAACAAAGGTTTCTTTGTATCGAGGTAAAAAAGATTATTTTAAGTTCTCCGCGCAGCGATTATTCTTACAAGCGTTTAAGGGTTTTATTTTTACCCGACTGCATCAAGAGGGGTTTGTTTTTCGAGAGTGTGTATGAATATTGCATGTAATGTATATATAATGGTATGGCACTTTCTGCAGCCCAAACGGCTGGATGGATTTTGGCTTGAGAGGTGTCGTTAGTTTTGTATTTATAGTGAAAGTGACACTAGATACAGGATATACATCAAAATATTAAAAAAAAAACACAAAAGGGCGGAATTTTGGTTTTTTTTTTAAATCGCAACGTTTCCCGCTGTCGGGTTTTTAGTTTTTAGATTTTTAGCTTTTTAGATACAGCTAAGGGATGAATTTCCGCTTTTCCTATTATCATAAAAAAATATATAATTTTAAATACTTACATGGTATTTTAACGCTTACCCTCTTATTCATAAAAATTTTTTTTGTTGGCTGTCCCTTTCTGGCGTCTGACGTTTTCAATATTCCAGAAAGGGACTGTGACTCTGAATAAATTAAACAAATAAACACTGTTTAAATATTTTTATGAAGGGTAAGATTCAGGGAGAAAACATAAGAAGTGCAAATTAGTCAGTAAGCTTATAATAACTTGCAGCCTTTCGGAACAACAAATTATTTTTTGCCCTAAAATCAATAAATTGATGGAAAATAATAAGACTGCGGAAAAATAGATTATATTTACAAGATTTTTATTTAAAGGAATAATAAGGGTAATATGTTTAAGCATTAATTAAGATATTAATAACAATAATAAAACTGTTATTATTGTTAATGTCATTTATTCTAAAAGAAAAACATTGCTAAAAGCCACAAAATGGTTCCTAAAACAGAAAAACATATATATTTTTACAAGACACGGTAAAGAAGTATGCCTTTATAAAACACGCAAGGTCTATTTATATTCAGAACAGAGCAGTGCGTTTTGCTGGCGATGTATTCAAAGACTATCCAACTTTATCCTGTCTATGCAATACTTGTAAAACTTTCGGATAATGGAATTTCTTTGGTATTCCAATATTTTTGTACCCAACTAAATATCATACTTGTCCTTCAATTCCAACTTCCAATACTATGTTTATAAAGTCCTGTGCGCATTTTGTTAAACTTGGGAGCTATGCTGAAGCGACAGCGACAATGTTTTAACTTTGTTCATTTCAGCTCTATTCGTCTATATTTAAATAACTTCTTAAGATGAAGAGAACGTAGAAATTCATCTTTGCAGGGTTGGAATGTAGATACAGCTGGTTGAACGTGATACGACGGGACTGCCTTTTTACCTGATTGCGCCAGAAGGAGGGTTATATTTTTCGAGAGTTTAATTGTATGTGTGTATGTATGTATGTAAGTATAATTGTTTTGCACGCTCTGCAGCCTGAACACGAGGTATCGTTTGATTTGTCTTGATAGCTCAAATGGCACTAGGTAAATAAAAAATCAAAATTGTAAGGTTGCAAATTTTTTTTGACCCATTTCGGTCAAGATGGGTATCAAAATGAAGGGCTTCAAATAGACAATCCAGAAATATACATAACTTGATGTTATAATTTCAATGGTTCCTGCAGACGGGTTTTCTGTTTTAGGACATTTCGATTTTCATTTTATTATGAAAAAAATATTGTCACGATCGTGGGCATGAAATTGACTGTAGACCGCACAGAACGTATATTGTCGCTATGCGTAATTTTTTAGTTAGCGTAATTTGTTATACAAATAATTATATCAACATCCACGTGCAAATTAATTATACCTTGACTACACGGATGACTTGACTTGACTGACGGACTGAGGATGATAGTTTTTAACATCCGAATTTAGCAATTCAGTCTTGCAAGCCCGATATAAAGCATAACAAAAGTAGTTACAATAATTACAGTATAAACAAAAAAAGTAACATAGCTGAAACGGGGATATACAAATAGCTCCTGGAGGCTTATTTTCCTAAGCACAGTATTTATAGCGGAGGTCATTGACCCGGGGGGATATAGATTATGCAAATAAAGCGCTTAACGAAGCGGTCAGGCCTAGCCGTAGCGCGTGCCGCGGTATTGTTCAACAGATAGCCTGCATGTCACGCTATTGACTATACCATTCGACGATTGTCTATACAAGGCTTTATGTACTATTAGAGGAGTTGATTCATAGCACAGTATTCTGGTAGCGATGTGATAAATGCAACCAACAGATTTTACATTAAGTTGTCTTGATTTCGATCGTACATAAAAATGAACGCGAAATTGATAAGAACCCACTATAATCTATTCATCTATACTAATAATATTTGATGACCTCTTTGGCTCAGTTGGTAGCATAAGATGGGGGTCACGAGTTTGAATCCCGTCACCGGAGCAAAAAGTTGTTCAATGTTCCTGAGTCTTGGATGGGTATTGAATATGTGTATCATGTAATAAAAATCTTAAGTATGTGTATAGTATAAAAGTATTTAATATATTGTCTGGTGGCGTTAAATAAGTTGTCTGGAACCTATTACACGCGTCCATAGATATAAAAAAATATATTTTCTCATAATATAACGACATGTTTCACTAACATGAGCATATTAAAATTCTTTAAAATGGTTATGTTCCGTAGGTATTCACCTGCCTGTATAAAATTTATAGGCCATTCCTTTACGTTCGATAAAAATTGTATCTTTTAATTTTATAAATTTTCTATCCTCATTTTAAAGGTGGAATAGCATTTGAATTTCAATGTAACATTTAAAACGTGTAATACAGGTCCAGCTTACCTTAAGCCGTGTCTCCCACTATTGTACACGACACAGTTTGTAATCCTATACACTACGTGATGAGCTTACATTGTATTTTAAAATCGTCGAGTAAGCTTTTTAAGTCCGACCGCTCATTACCAGAATTTGTGATCAGAAAAATTCTGACGCCCCGCCGGATAACACTCTGTTCATATGTTTTGATCCCGTATGGTATTCGAAATATCTAATTGGTAACGGTGGAGCCCCCGTTGGGTTGACGTTCGCCTTGGTCCTACATATCCTCGCTGCCATCCTCAGGCTGGATGTCGGAAATGCATGAAGCTTATCCCAATGTTTAAAAAGGTGCAATAACCTGCAATAACTACAATAACCTGCCTTCAGAATACAAAAAAAAATACATAATACATGAGAAAGAGAGAGAAAGTCGGTAAAAATACGAATGTCGTACGATGTTTTTTCCAGACCAAAAGAAGCCTACACTCTTCATCCTTTCAACTAACTATATGCCAAAATTCAGGTCAATTGGTTGCTTCGTTTAGGCATGATGGAAGGACAAACAAACAAACACAGTTTTAAAGCGTCCGTAGCCTACTGGGTAATCCCTTTGGTTCCCAATCGAGAGGGTGCAGGGTCGAACCCTGGTGGAGGCGTGTACTGATGAGACATTTTCCGATCTTAAGTACATAATACGGATGCTCATTGTCGTGGGATAGCCATGCTTCGGCAAGAATGGGCCGGCTTGAACGGAGTGATACCACGGCCTCACAGAAAAGTGAGAAGAAGAGTTTACTGGTGGCCCAACTTCTCTATCCCAATTCCCATTTTCTATTCCCTCAAAAAGGCCGGCAACGCACTTGTGACTCTTCGGTTGTTACGAGTGTCCATGAGCGCCGGCAATTGCTTACCATTAGGTAACCCGTCTGCTCGTTTGCTCTCTAATTATAATTAAAAAAAACTTTTTAACCCTAAGCTCTAGAACGATCTAGACGCTGAGCCTTTTAAAAACAATTTTCCACACCTAAATCTGAATATAAGTTGTATTAGTATCGACAGGCGGTAAACTCCGACATCGATCCACCGGACGAGCACGCGATACCGCACTTTGCTTATGGGAATATAAATAAAGTTTAAAAATAAAATAGTCCCACTTACTCTGGGGAAATCCTTTCATCGTGTTATCTCTCTCGTTCTCAATACAGATAGAAGAGGAGGTGAAAAGGAAACATCAAAATCATCAAGTAGGAAAACACTTATAATGTTATAAGACTAGATGCCCAAAATTTGTTTATCGCGCGGAAAAATCCCTTTTTCCGGGAAAAACAGTATCCTCTGTCCTTTACCGGGACTCAAAGTATCTCCATACCTAAATTTCAGCCAAATCAGGTGGGTTAGCTAAGATGTGAACGTTTTTGCTTCTTTGTAGAATCGCCAAACAAAATAAATAGAAATAACAGAAGCGTTCGTTGTAACAAACGCTTCTGTTATTTTCATTTATTTTGTTTATGTCATTATGTCATTTTTATACATTTTGTTTGGCGATTCTATAAAAAAACAAAAACGTTAAGATCTTAGCTAACCCACCCGTCCAGCGGTTTGAGCATCAACTGGAAACAGACAGACACACTTTCATATTTAAAATGTTACTCTTTTATTCATAAAAATATTTTTTCTGTTTTTTACTAATCAAGATTCGCTGTCCCTTTCTATCGTGTGACGTCAATATTCTTAGAAAAAGCAGTTAGTATGGAAGGATGCATGGGTCTTTACCTACACTTCATGAATGGCTAAAGGCTGATGATGATACAGATATTCTTATTTCAAATTGCCCTACCTTTATAATATCCTTTCTCGGGCAGTAACGATTATTACAGAGCCTCGTTATCACATTTTAAATGCTAGCCGCTTGCTAACTATACAAGTTGAGCAGTTAGTGCGGGTTATATAGTTAACGTGACGACCTCAGGACGGCATTTAACTTCTCATTTCGTACTTTGTGTGATATTTGCGACTTCTGAGTAAAACAGGACGTAAAAATTTGCAAGGAAAAGGTTTGTAGAAAGAAAGTTGTATACTTTTTAGGTTTAACGACATTCTCGCAACATAGTTGTCCTAGGTCAAAAAAGTGACGGCGGAGCCGTGGTGTAAGCTCAGGCAATCCCGCGGCGTATAGTACTAATATCTATGGACGCTTTACACCACGTCAGTCTAGTCCCCTGTGGATTACCCGAACGAATTGTGCTACAAGTAGCAGACAATGGAATTAAAAATATTGAAGTGCCGCCGAGTTTTTAGTAGGTAGGGGCTGCGTCCACTCCCATCTTTCGGGCGCAGCAGAGACCCACATTCTTGCGAGCTGGAAACCCCATCCTCCAAGATGCTTAATGGCATTTTCTCGGCTCAAAAAGAAGGCCAAAAGAGCGAACAAGTCAATACGTCTGGGACAAACAATGTGCGGGTTTCGTCACAAAATTTTCCTTTACCGTAGGAGCGTCCGTGTTACATACCTTGTTTGGGATCAGAAATGTTATTGGTACAAGCCTCCATCATTTTACCCTCTCGAGTGCAAACTTTGGATCTACTCACTAGATGCTCTATAAGTATGAAAAATATGTGCCTGGAATCAGACAATCTTTTCTATGGTCTATTTAAATTATTCACATTTTCCGTATTCCCAATTATACTTCTAGAACAAGTACGTTAGTTTAAAAACTGCTGCTATCTTCGAACTGAATCAAGTTTTCCTGAAAACTTGTGGAAACTTCTACCAGATTCGAGGTATCAGAACGCGCTGAGTAAACTTCGATTATCTTTATTACGTCTTTTAGGATGTTTGTCTCCGGAACTATGTTTAATTGGTACGCTCTAAACATTTATATAATTCGACTATTCATGCTAAAAAAACAATCATTAAAAAACACAATATAAAGTACGCAAGTACCGCTCACAGATAATTAATCTATCCACATATTTATTTGACAACATCGTACGGGGAATCTGTCAAAAAAGTTGTGGATAGCCTAACAGAAACTTTATCAGTAAGTGGCGATACAGGCCCTAATGCTAATAGTCTTAGCCTCTCTGAGTTAACATAAAACAATCGTTAGATTCGTGACTATTATTCTTTCAGATCGTTCTGAAAGTTTCAGTGTGTATGTAGTGCATTCGCTATTGTATGATATTCCGGTCTTCAAACTGAATAAAATATATCAAAAATGCAGAAATGCCATTTCGGATGTCCGGCCGGCCTGAGTCCTATGTTCAAAAATCTAGTTACAAATAAAGACATAAATCCACATTTGAGCTATTAACGGCAATTTATTTTCACTTACGACTCAAAGCCCGAAGGCAGGGAACGTGCAAACTTTAATATTTATCGGCAGCATTATGAAATTGCTTCCAGTAGAAAATTCACACAACCGAAAGTTTGGGACGCGAGTAAATGTGGCAGCCCATTTAAGTTCGGAACAACCTTGTATATCTTTAATAACCGTCGTTAGGATAATATAATACAGCTCGGCGCTCGGCTTAGGTAATTACAAATGAACTCATACAACTTTTTATATGTGCTTTATAACAAATTAACAAACGCCTCGCTGTTTTGCTCTCCAAAGTTTTTAATATGTTATGTTCCTTTCAGAAAATTTAATATATTATCAGAGGTATAATCTAACACTATTGCCAAGTTTTTTTTTTCAAACTGACTGACTAATATTTCAATGCACACGGCATTGGATGGTAAGACCTAGGAATCCGCTGAAAAAGGATTTTGATAAATACTACCCCAAAGAGATAAAATAGGAAAGTTTGTATGATAAATATTTGTTAACATGAAGCCGCAGGTAATTGTTTCAGGGGGTGATGACGACCTTCTATCTATGAATTGATGGCAAGTGACATTAAAAACATTGTACAATACACAATCTATAGTATAAAATATAGTCGAGTTTTCTTTTCTAAAGCTGTAACTCCAGAACGCACGAACCGATTTCCATGGTTTTGTATACGTTGGAAAGGAAGAAGTCAAGAGAAAAGTAGAAAAACAGGAAAAATCAACGCGGACCAAGTCGCCCTAAAAACCTACCCTATAAAATAAATTAGAAACATGAAAAATTTCCATTCTTATTAAATTTAGAAATCGCGATTCAACGCATTTTAATATGAAAATCTTTTATTACGTTGCTAAGATTCAAACAAAAGATATTAGACATTGAAATTAAATTTCATGCCTTTATATCTTCCTCCGGTTAAAATTTTAGACGCGCAGAGGCGGTGTCTATAAAACGTAATGGAAAATTCTTTGGTGTGAATTTTCCAGATTTACATTTTGAGATATATTAAATGATAACAGTTCATTAAGTCCTTTACGACTAATGCTCTATAGTTAATTGAAAAGAAACATTTTTATTTGGATTCGAATATCAATTACGTACTAAAGGTCAAGTTGTGGTCGAAATTCGACTGAGAATGACTTCAATTTGGCATAAAGGTCTCGTTACAAGGCCATTAAGTTTTATAAAAATATCACAGACTTCAATCATAAACAAAAGAATATTTCATATATGATTCTTCTTGTCGTGTTAAAATGTTGTAGTGTGCGTGTTGTTATGTGCGTAGCATTTTATTTATTAAAATATGCAAGATTAAAGCATATTTAAAAATAATATTGGTATTCCATGCTTCTCCTCCATATCAACTATAACTAGTAGAAATTTCATGCTTTTACATCTACGCGTCTTTCGTAAAAAGGCGTACAAAGTGTTTCGCTCGCGTATTAATATATAGATAATTGCAAATGTTTATTACACGTACACTGCTGTTTAAGTAATTACAACTGAATAAAGAAGGCAGAGTTAAAAGTGCGTAGCTTGTGACATACTCTAACAAAACCATAAAATAGTTTAGGTAGAGTTTATAGAATGAAGTAGGTTATCTTCATAACAACGAACTGCGCGCGATTTACGCATACTAAGTAGTACGTACACGTCATGTCAGCTGCGCGTTCGTATCTATAAAGATAATTTACTTCTTTCTCTATATACTCTACTGTAGGGCTACTTTGCTGTAAAGTTTTTAAATTTTAACGTTCCGAACGTCTGTACTGTCTTCTAAATATATTTTCTCTTAAGCATACTTATCGTCGTGAGAAAGTACATGACATAGATTAGTTTATACCTCGAAAAATTTTGTTCAACTGATTTTACTCCACAAAGAAATAGACGCGTATACAATTTAATTTAGTAAAAAGCTGACAATACTGCACTTAGAGGTTAACCAGCAGTACGCCCTGCCCCTGCACAACGTTCTCTAGAATTTGCACCCAGAACAAAACGTGTGAACAATGTCGGAGGGTTGTTTAAAAGTTCTGAACAGAAAAATTTGAATTCAATTAACATTTCCAACTAAAGCGACGAACAAACAGAAAATGAACTCGCGGCCGTAGATTATTTAGGAACCAAATTAGAGAGTGCCTCCAAGGCACGGCATTCATTTGTTTCGTATTCCTCTGAGGAATTTTCGCAGTTTTTTGTTTATCCCTCAGAGAGTCGATGGAGGTGAGTTACACCACAAATTATGAATGCGTTTTGTCAGAACATGAAAAATTATACCCACAATAATAATAACATTCCCTAGTAATAAAATTGCTGGCACCTATTTTTAATCTCGTTTCGAATAGCATAACATAACAGTTTAATTTTATATTGAAAATAAAGTAAATACTTAACTTTACTGAGTAGTGAAAAATATTGTTAATAGTTACCTTTTTCTCCTTCGCTCTATAGTTTCAAATTCAAGCTATTATTTACCTGTAAATAAAATAACTTTGTAAATGATTGAGGAAGAAACAAATTACTATTGTATTAATAAAGATACACCCGCATTACGAAAACCCTTGTTTTAGCTTTCATCTTAATTAATTAAATTACAGGAAAGGGCTTTCGAACATTTTTTAAAATTCGCTTCCGGTTTGCAAATGACATAATTGATTGAGAATACAAATTTTAAAAGTTTTAAAATTTTAAATCATACAAAATTGATTTTGAGCTAGCTTTTTCATGCGTGGTCAACGCACGGTCGCCTTGCCGTATTGCGCCCGTGTTCATGTGAAAGCGTCTCAAAAAGTCAGTCATTACTGAGAGTAAAAAGTATGTAAGTCGATCGACACGTAATCGCCGAACGGTTGCCACGCCATATGAAAGCTCTCATAGTCACTCATCACTACTTTACCCGGCTCGGATAAGAGAGAAAAAGGCCCTAAAGTCATTTGGCCGGAAATCGGAATGTGTCTATTTCGAAGAATTAATAGATCATACACATGGTCTTAAGTTCTTAACGCGCCAACGGCTATAAAATTTTGCAGACAACCACAGACCTCAATTCAAGAAATAAATTCTTAGCTATACTTTTTAATAAAATGAAGAAACCAATCATAAGCAATCACGCCTCGGATACGTGATCCGAAATGATAAACGCAGATACAGTACAATACAGAGGTTTAATCTCAGATCTGCGGCACGCGGCGCCTGATTAAATATTGTTGCCCTGGCCTATAGCGGTATTGCTTTGTATTGGTCCATATGCTTCCCCTATTACTTTCCTTATAAAGAAAATATATATATTTTCGGCTACTACAACTACTGTCACAACAATTTTTTTTATCATCATATAAGGGGGGTCCTGGGGGTCAGGACCCCCCCATTGCTATTCGTCTTACTTGCGAGTGTTTATAGACGACGGTAATTAGATGACTGTCCATCGGACCCGTTTGCTAGATTGCCTTTTTATCTTTAAAAAACACGTAACCTATTTGTTGCTGCGGAACCCTTCATGGGCGAGTTCAACTCAGTTATGTCATTACCATGCTTTAAGGATAAGCATGAGCGTGTTTTCAAAAAACGTAACGTAATTGAAGATATGAGTTTTTGCATTAGTTAATTTTTTTGGACTAGGAAAAATATTTGAAATAAAAAATCTTAGTTAAACAAGATACATTATTCTGATGATTAGTTAACTACGCAATTAATAAGATGTATAAAACATATTATAATAAAATAGGCAATTGCTCGAATGTTAAAAATTTTAGTTATCTGCTTCATGCACTTCATGTATTCTACAAAAATATCAGTTAAAATTCATTTTCTATCGTGTAATCGAAATCAATATCCCAGACCTCGATAGAATTTCATTGCCTCGACGTATGAAAACCTCAAACATAACAGACACAACGTTTGAATAAAATTTAACTGCCGCTCGACATGTACGGACTATAGACTGATAGGTGGTAGCAATTTTTGAACAAGTATTGGAGACAAGCTGAAACCTTGTGATATATCTCTCCAGTTACACCCCAATACGGAACTGCAAACTTGGCTGGTGAGTGGTGAGAAGCTACTACCCTAACCTTGCCTAGAGTAAAAAAAAAATGTAGTTGAATATTTAAGGAGTAGATTTTTAAAGTCAGATTTAGTTGGGGCTTTAAATTTGCCCGGTGCAGGTGTATCAGGAGAGGTAAATGACAAAGTTTCAGCTTGCCTCAAATACATACTCAAACATTGCTACCAGCTCTGGGTCTAAACGAGCTATTTCAATTATTAATCAAACGACCGCAGGTACCGCCGCGAAAATCGATGATGTCGGACGTCGAGGGGCACTGCATTTGATGAACTTTAATTGCTCATATTCAAAGGCTGGTATCGCCGATAGCATCGCCAATCCGAACAGTGACGTCACCTGATAGAATTTGCATACGAAGATTTGTATTTAACCGTTGGGGCGGGCTATTATGACCTTTACGAACCGGCATGGTTCCAGGCAATTCAATATACGGCCAACAATTGCCTCGTTGTTTTTTCTTATCACAACGTCTTATTAGAATAATAACTAAATTGATACTAGTTTGGTTGCCTATGAATGGATTTTAAACATGTTGGTGACATTAGGGAAAGTCAAACTTCACGTATTGTCACGTGACTGCTGACTGGCTGGAACTTGGCTGGGAATAAGAGGTCATAATAACCCCCCTGTTATTTAACATGAAAACTTCAGGCCAGTTTCTGCACTTCCTGATGTTGCTAGTTGCTACTTATGTTCTATCCACAACTGTCTGTCCAATAAGTTTCGGATAGGCTGGCAACGTTTTTGACAGATTCTCCATTCTTTATATGTCAGATAAACTATTTTCATCCATCCATTTATCCATGAATATAAAACCCTTGGGTATGTTTCACCGCTTACTGTTAAGTATCGGATATCCACAAGTTTTTGACATGCTATCAGAAAGTTTATCAGTAATTTTCCTATAGACTAGATTCTATATATTTTCTGTTATAACACAGCTTAATTTTTATCTAAACTACAAGCAAAATACTTATTACGGCTATAGCATGTGGATAATTTGTGGACATTCCGAATCTAAAACCCCAAATTTAAATACTCTTGTCTCTGTGAAGTAGCAATTTTTTCGTTCACCCAACCATGAGCGAGTGACATTAGCGGGGAATTAGATTTGACCCGTCAGAGGTTAACCCTCCGTGTCCTTTGCCCTGCAGCCGTATTTCGAAAGCCACAATAAAAAACGAATTTTGAAGAAAATCGGAAACCAATTTTTAAGGAATAAAAAACAAAAGTAGACTTTAAATAACTTTAGAAACGCCGAAAATAAATATTTATGAAAAATACGTAAATCGTAAAAAAGTATTTTAAACGTAAAAATATGCAATCTGAAAAATGGTTAAGAATACATGAACCTTGTGAGTCAAAACTTTCCCCATTTTTACTCCCTAGCACGTACAATTGTGATTACAAAGTTTTTCTTACCGAATACTTTGGCGACGTTTAATCTGAGATCAAGTTGATCTAAGATTACATTAATCTAAGATTAGAAGTCCTCCATATAAGGTTGGCGACAGGGAATGAAATGTACTGGTAAGATGGAGATATTATCAGTTGTGACTTCTGAGCGTAAGGGTAGCGCCGTGCGGTGTTGAAAGAATCTAAACTCCTTCATGGGTCTTCATTATTTTCATTCTTCTTTTGAATACGTTGCAGTCGTACTTAAATTTTAGCGGCAAAAAAATCATAAATCTGACCTTTAGTTTTTTATTAAATTTAAAAAAATATATCTACAGAACACTCATAAGTTGTGTTGTGTATGAGTCTGTAATTTATTACTCTGTAATAATTTTAAAGGTTTTTTCCAGCTAATAAACAACGACAAAATTATATTATAATCGAAAAAATATCCATGAGCATACTGGAAACATTTATGATGAACTAACTATGTCACTAGCGTGTTTGATTTTAATAATTTGCATGAGTATGCTCTCTGTACATACTAATCTCGATGAATTGTTAACTAACATACGAATATATGAACCGAACACATTCTGATTTAAATTCAAATTATGCTCGTAAATCACCATACAGCTCGTCAAAAGAATAATTAATCAGTAGTTAATTAAAGTTCAGAGCGGGTCCTGTACCCGCATTCAAAAATTTTATTTACGAATAATATTATTTGTGAATTGGAGCAGAAATTATTAATATTTTTTTATATTTTGTCATCATTCTTATCATTATATATAGAAAAAGTTAACTATGAAAATAGGTTTGAGATATTTTTATAGAATAGCGATTACAAACCTATTGTTTGTAATATGTCTCCGCAAAATTTCGATTTTTTTCTATGTTTATAAAAAAAATCAGCAGGCTATTTAAGAATCGATTCTTTAATCAACACTCAACTTCAAGTGATAAAATATGTAATTACATTTTTGCAGTTCGCAGGTGTTAAGTGACACTGATATCTAAATCCTCACGAGCTTTAGATTAAAAACGCGACACACAAAACAAGCACTAAAGGGTTTTCGAAAGTTTTAACTCCTTTTGTTCCAGTAATAACTTTATTTCAGTCCCACAGTTACTTTTACAATTTATTTTAAAGTTATAGTATTTTCATTTGCTTATAATTAACATTTTGTTTGAATACAATTTGCTTAAAATGAATATAGTGTATTTGTTTTACTTTCAGTTTTATAAAATTATATTACGAAATAAGTGATTGTGTGTATTTTGATATCAAAGTAATTAAATAAATATCAGGATAAATGTTTTCTATTTTAGCTCGTATAAAATAATCTAGCTCGTATAAAAAACCCGCTGCATTGGTGGAATTTGAGAATCACGTAAAAATACGAATAATGTAAAAATAACGAATTTTGGGAACATGATGTAGTACAAAAGTAGTCGGAGTGCTAAAAAGCAAGACGATTGCTTACTTCGTTAAGGCGTGATGAGCAAACAAACAAACACACTTACACATTTATAATATTACTATGGATTTTGCTGAGAGTACTATGTTTCCTTATAAAATAAACATTTATGCGAATTTCGAAATGAAGTTAACATCGTTACCAAAATATGCAAATATATTACTAATTTTAAATTAAAAAAGTAGATGTATTCTATTTAAATGTATTTTATGATATATGTTATTTAAATGTATCTTATTTTATTAAATATAATATAATATTTTATATAAATATAATGTATTAGGTATTTAAGTATTATTTTTTTTTATATTGTGTGTACTATTTTTAGCTTTGTTTATGTATTATTCCAGGATAACAGTTAGCTTTAAGCTAAATTTTATTAAAATCGGTCTTTACTAAAAGCTTTTAGTTAACTACTAAGATGGTTGAACAT
>JAOTAV010081497.1:0-12401 GCA_026546445.1 Cyclargus thomasi | reverse complement strand
CCTCGATTACTCATGGTTCCCATCATCAGCCACTATCATGGTGAATATGGGACCTATTCGGAACAATACCCTATACAACAAAGCAAAAATTTTGAAAATCGGTTCACAGACGGCGGAGCTATGGTTGAACATACATAAAAAAAAAAAAAAAAAAAAAAAAAATTTACGGCCGAACATAATAACCTCCTCGTTTTTGGAAGTCGGTTCAAAATTTAGAATCCGACATTAAATCAAATAAGACGAAGCTACTTTAATCTTGCTTAAAATAGTAGAATCAGAGAACCTAACGGTCACGGTAACGTACTTGTTGGCTTACACCAAACATTTCTTACGTATATCGTATTAAAAACAAATCTCACCTTGGTTCGGCTTTTATAGCCGTAGTTATCGCTCAGTGTTACGTTTTTATACAATATGAAAACCACAACTCTGTTACGCCAAAAATCGTTTATCGCGCCGAAATTGTACGTTTCTCCAAGATTAATAAAGAGAATATTGTCGAATTGAGGAACCTCCTTAATTTTTTAGAAGTCGGTTATAAAGTATACCATGTTCTTTCCGGGGCTCTAGAGTATACCAAACTTCAGCAAAATCAGTTCAGCGGCGTTCAGCTTGGCTGTAAAGAGGTTCCTAGCTTATTAAGATTTTAGTCTGAACTTCAGTTTAGTTTAGCTTAGATTTTGTCATTATTTAAGCATAATGTGTATAAATAACAATTTTCATAACTTTATCAAAGTTGGTCGCTTACTTAGTCTTAATACACATTATATGTGTTGTAAAGTTACGCCCTCGAGTTATGCATTACTGGACGCATGGAAAATGTCTACAGTTTTTCTTTACGCAACATAATATGAAATTATCTCTATCTCATAAGAAGTGTTATTACTTTTAGTACTGAACTGTTAATGTAATTTACATGTATCATCGCTCAAGTGTAAAACGAGCACAAACACAGGAAACCGTTTCTAAAAGTAACCTATTACGTACACACACAGGTATCCTATTATTATCCCATTTGTCACTCATGCCGACACTACTGATTGGATTTTGATGAAATTTTATTATATATAATATACAGATAGAGCATATTATCTTAGACTAATACCGATTAAATGCTCACATGAATGTACTTATATCCCAAGACTTTTTATTGCGGTAAAAGTGAATGCTAGTATTGAAGTATTGGCTGTAGTATGCATAATATTATAATAAGAATAATAATTACCATGTACATGGGTGAACCGCAGAGAGTGACGGCCATGTTACCCTCCTCCAAAAATCTCGCAAAGCCAAAGTCCGCTGCAACAAAAATATAATATTATAATGTACGTCGTACACTATAAACATTGAACAGTCATTTTAATCTAAATCTATAATAACCACCATCCTATGACTGACAAGTATAAGAAAGTTTTAATTAATTACATCTGCGTTTAATTTTCAAAAGGGTCTGAAGTCACATTACGGTAATGTAAATGCTAATTATATAATATCATAATAATAACCATAAAATATTACAAAGTGTCTCTTCGGTGCAAATATAAAATAAATTATTGCAAACGTAACTTTACGGTATAACGCCAAATTATTAACGTTTTAGGTAAGTAAATATTTTTTGGTAAGTACAGCCATGAGCGACCAAGTGAGAACCCCAAAGGCTCATTGTGGAAAGCGAAAAAAATTTTGCGCGCTCTCATAGACTACTTAATTAAGTAAGCTATTCTTTGAAGTCGGTAGCAAAAATGTAAGTCGTTTGATTTCACTATTTTAACTTTTATTTGCTAGAAATTTGAGTGAAATTAAATTTTAAGTTGTGTTATATTCATATAGTTATTACTTACTTAAAAATATGCTAAAGAAAAAAAAAAAATTTTATTGATTAAATACAATCAAAAAGACTTTCCTCTATCACCTCACCTGATGTCAACTCGTGATAACAGCTGCTTACTAATTACAGGTAAAGGTGTAAGCTACTTAAAGGCCATTATAGAACCGACAAAGGCGTTTTGTAAAGCCTTCATCTATTAAGTGATCATTAATAATGACAAAATGGCAACGCTGCAGTCGAGGCCTAGACCATAAAATATTTATACGGAGCTCTGTACACGGGAGCTGTACCAAGCACACCTGCGTAACTATCTATATACACTTCCCTTTTGTATCTAAAACAAAAGCGACTGCACGCAACGCTTGAGGAACTTAGAAACAGCTGTTAAGTGTTCAAGTGGGTTGATTTCCGGCTCAGAAAAACTTTTACATTTTGCACTAACACTTTTATGATCGAAAAAGTAGAGATATTTAACGAAATACTGCTCTGAAGAAACTGCAAAATGCTGTGTACTTCGCTCTTTTGCAACTGTCATTTTGGGTAAGTCTTCAAGTAACCAAGTTAACTTAAAAATATACCTAATAGAGTACTGTCCACCTTACCTATTTTTAGTGTGATTTCAGTGGGATGCGGCGTGCGGGGCGGCATGACGTTATGCGTTAGCAGTATATTCTGTGGTTTGAGATCTCTGTGTACGATGCCCTTGGCGTGTATAGCCCGCATCGCCTCCGCCAGCTGCCGGAGGAAGGTCCTGATGGTTCCCTCGCTGAGGAGCCGGTTCGCCTGCAGGTAGTCCGCCAAGTCGCCGCCATTGCAGTACTGTGGGACAGAAAAATAGCTTTAGCACGGTCGTATCGCTGTAATTATATGCAAAGAATAACAAACAGGGGCTTAACTGACGATTTTTTTCGGAAATAGAACCGCGTTGTGGGGATATTAACAGGTTACATGAAGTATATTTAAATATTAGCTGATGTGTATACACAGCACACGTGTAGCCGTAAGCGTTCCTTGAAAAATGTTAAACGAAAAATCACGAGTAATTTGGTCGCTAGTGAAAGTCTAGGAAAATGTTAATAACCCCTTGTTTTGTTTAAGCTAGTTTCTGCCAAAACAGGTTATTATTTTATTTTAAAAATAGTTTTGGTGTTCAGCAGCTCGTTAATTAGATCGATTCCATCGGACCATTAGATGTGATAGGCTCGAAAAGAGCGGAAGAAAATGTTTTATTTGGTAAGAAAAGTCATAATACTCATCGATTATAACAAAAAAACTGTTATACTTTAACCGGATTGTAAAGATTGTTAATAAAGAGAAGACTTAATAATAAACAGCAGTTGTAATAACAAATTATCTTGAGTTAAAATTTGAACATAATTGACGAAAACAGACCTAGACCTTCATAAAATCATAATCCGACGTTAATTGTTTGAAAACAATAAAGCATAAAACAAACATAAGTATCTAATTGGTTAGGAGCCGACCAAAAATCAGTGTCATTTTGACATCATGTAATGTTCACGTTCAACGTTTTATCGTCTTATTTTATTTTTCGTATATTTATATGTACGATGATTAACGGCGCGTTCAGTGTAAAAAGATTCGAATCATCAATAAGAAGATAAATAATTGTGAATAATACGTTCAGGGAAGTGCTTAAGGTTTTTATCAAGATTTCCGCTAGTGAATTTTTTTTCAAATACTTTTTTAGAGTTTGAAACGTCTCGGTGTGCGTGCGTTACGCGTGTGTTGCCTAGTTTCTGAAGGTTATGTTTGTGAAAAAGTGTCTGATATTGAAGAGAAGATTGCCCGTATTTCGCCTATATTTTCGCTGTTTGCATATGAATGTTATCGAGTTTGATTCGAGATAAGCTACGCTACGTTGCCGGTAATCTTATCATTGAGTGATAATATTTATAAGTGTCAGTGAGTTGCTCGAATCAGGAGTCGGTGGTGCTGGCGTTGGGTCTAGTGTATCCCCATCTGCCTCATATCCTGTAGCCTTAGGTGTTTGTGAAAATGAAGATCCTATGCTTAGCGGCGTTAGCACTCTGCACGTAAGTTAATATTTTTACAAGTCGAACCGGTACCAAATTGCATATCGCATTAAGATTAAAATTGTTCGTTTTTGTCTGTCCATAATAAAAATACCGTATGACTATTATGAACAATCACTTTATGAGTATACTAAAATAAAAAAATGAATTTAAAGTTAATTGTTGCCTGTAAAACATAGCAGTCTCAGAGTTTTCTTACTTCTAATGCTAAATTGTAGCAGTATTTGCGTAATTTGCTTTAAAGGTAATAAAATCCGATAATCCAATGTAATAATGAAAACAATTCTGAAAAACATGAATAAGTTCGTTCTATATTTAAGAACTCTCTTACCTTACAACATGCACCCTTGAAGTTATCAATTCTGTTATCTTACCAAGTACTTAGCAATTTTACGTCACCTCGTTACGATAAACAAGATATCAACTCGATTTTGATGCAATCACGTGTAGTAAAAACTCATCGAAACTTTTGCAGGCTGGCGGTGGTCAACGCCCAAAATGAGGACGAGGCACTACAAATACCCATAGAAGCTAATAACCAGTTCCCCCCGGATCAACTGGAATCGGAGGGACTGATCGAGGGTAGCGGCAGTGGCATCGAAGAACCTAAAATAGATATTACGTCCGAAGTAGCTCCTCCGCCTGAACTAGAAAATGTAGAACCCGAGGCTACTGAAGGCACCGAAACCACAACTAGTTCAGACAATGCCTCGGAACTGCCGTGTCCGAAGCCGTGCGTTTGTAGTATAGAAGGTGACACAAACAACTATGCGGTGGATTGTTCTGGTTATGACCTGACAGAGTTCCCCTCGCCGATCGACTCTCGGACGACCACGTTGAAACTACACAATAACAAACTGACTGAAATACCAAAGGACATTTCTTCCTTAAAGAATTTGAAAGTATTAAACGCTGAAAACAATTCAATAATGGATTTGGCTTTGGGAGTAAGTGTTAATAGAACTAAAATATTGTGTTTCTTAATTATTATTTATTCGCAAATGAATTTAAATTTGCAGATATTAAAAATTTCAGTGATATTTTCTATTCAATGACATTTTTATTTTTTAGACCCATTTATGTAACCAGTAACTTAGTATTGATGTTTTTTACTATAATAGTAAGTAAAAATATTAAGTGTCTTTTTTAAATATATTTCAGTCGATCAGTGAGCTTCCAGAGCTGACAACATTGAAACTTGGTAACAACCGTCTTATTGAGTATCCTAAGGATTTGAAAAACAGTTTATCTCTCAATAAATTGGAAGAACTGGATTTAGGAGGCAATGACATTCGAACGGTACCTACACCATTTGTTTATATCAAATTTACAATAAAGTGAACTGTTAATGACAAAACACTACTAAAACTATTTATTAATGTTTATATGCATCCTCTATGTAACTAAAAAATATTCTCTTTCCAGGTTCTCACATCTTCGACCTTTTCTAACTTTCAAAGTCTTCGTAAGGTAATACTACCAAACGCATCGCCCGAGTTAATGGGCGACTTGTGCGGCCTATTGAAGGACTCTTTGGAAACTGTATGCTCAGAAAATTGTAACAAGCAAATTTACGAATGTCCGGATGCACCAGGAAAAATAGATGAAGGTCTCATGGACGCTGTTATACCCGGAATAATATCATTGAGCACAGCACTTATAGAAAACAGCGATCCAGCTATTGACAAGGAGCCTAAAATTGAGGAAGCCGCCACTACGAATGAGCCACAAGCCCCAGTCGTAACAACTACAACCACCGTCGCAAGCGATAACATTCAAGCAGCGACCGACTTCTCTCTCCGTGCCAGAGTAGAAAATGAACCACAAAATATATCAGCCATGAATGGTGTCGTAGAGGCACCGACGGAGCATGATCATGAGGAAGTCAAGGTCGGCGCAAAAACGGAAGACACCAAAACTGGTGGAGTGGACAAGAGCGTTATTGGTATTATAGTGGCTGGAATGGTCGTCGTGGTCGCCGGTATTACAATAAAGAAAAATTGGAGTTCAATAACAAAACGATTTAGTTCAAATCCGAGACCACACGAACGAAACGGAGCCGTACAGACCAATGGTAATGGAACAACGCCGGAAGAAGTTCCTCTACAAAGTAAATCGCCGGTGTAAATTATTATTTTAGTGTTTAAGTGGGATTTACTCTAGGATTGCTTGATTTGGGCTTGATCTGAATGAATATGTATATATTGGTAGATTTTTAATCCTTGTTAAATTGGAGTAATCCTACAAACTTATTTATAAAATAAGATAACATTTAAGTAAGTCAATATTTATAAACAGAAATTATTAGACTTATTGTTGGATAGAATGTGCATTTAATGTATATTTTGTATGATAGCTTGAATCGTATTATAAATATTGTTAATTGAGTATGCTTTAAAACATTTTTTTATTATTATACGGTTTTAGCGAGCTTGTGAAATAAATAATATGCAGTTATGTGCAAAATAAACCGTTTTATACTTTTTAGGGTTTTTATTTAATTCAATTTATTTATTGTTATTAAAATATGTTTGGAGATATTATATTATGTCAATCTTCTCAGGAATATTACACTCTTGATTATAACTGTTGTTATTACACTATTGTGTACTATAAATTCGTGAACATTATTCATTTAACAATTTTAAAAAGATCGCTTTGAAATGTTAAAGACGGTACTAATGTAAATTATTTTAATCATGTTTCATTTGACATTTAAAAAGTGATTATAAGTTGTTTAATACATCCGTAATAACTTTAAAGCCATCTGCAGGCTCTATAATAGCAATTAGCAGCAGGTGATACATATACGGCAAGTGAAAGTGTTTCTTAACTTTTTATTAGGGTTCCGTTCCCTAAGGGGAAAAATGGGACCCAATTACTTAGACTTCGATGTCAGTCTGTCTGTATGTCTCCAGGCTGTATCTTAAGAACGGTAAAAGCTAGAGTAGAAATTTTCACAGAATATCTATTTCTGTTGCCGCTATAACAACAAACACTAGAAACAAAATAAATTAAATATTTAAAGGTGGCTCTAATACAACACATATGTTTTTTGCGTTTTCGTTCCATACTAAAAACGATAAAGTAAATTTTTTGATTTGTACTGGTACGGAACCCTTTGTCGAGTCCGAGTCCAACTCGCACTTGGCCGGCCAGCTTTTTTTTTTAATATTTACACGTTTTATTACAATATAACATTCAATAGTAAATTTTATGTTTTCTTTTTTATGTTAATATTATGATTATTATTCGCTGCATGATACACAAAAGACTTAGTAAATGCAGAATCTAAAAGAAGGATATGTAACATATTATGCACAATGTAAAATTTACTTAATCTATTATAAAAAAGAAAAGTTTGATTTTCCTTCCTGGCGAACTTACTTCAGAACGTACAAACCGATTTCGACATATTTGCATTCGTTAGGAAGGTCTCGGGGCTTAGTGAGGTTTATAGCAAAGAAAATTATGGAAAAATTTTAGGAGAAATTCAGGAAACAGGGAAAAACGTTTTACACATACAGCGCCATCTCTGATACATGTCATGCACTACTAAGGCTCTTGACTGCTACTCATTGTACTCTGCTCAATTAATTTCTCATATTAGAGTTTAGAAAGTTTATTGTGGGTTCTGTTAAGAGGTCGCTAGGTGTGATAAGCATTTAATTTTGTTATAGAAAATAACTTAACGTCTTGGATTGTAAAGCATTTGCCAGGGATAATCAGTCAAATAAAAAAAAACCTCTAGCTACTTTTAATTGTGAGAATACAGCAGGAGTCAGGATACATAATATAAGAGACAGAAGCACATATAAGCATTTTCAACAGACGTGTGTCGTTACCATTATGCGACTATCGTATCTATATACGCGCATAGCGTTGCTTGTAAGATTTTATAATATGCAACGGTCTTTCAAGTTTAAAAATATCCGGATCCAGCGACCAGTTGTATTAATTAATTATTTTTGGAGGCTCTTCGGAGAGTAAACGAATACTTAGAAATGAGAAAATTTAAAAATATATCTCCTCGTATAGAATTAGTTCTCAATTATTCTGATTATTAAACCTCAGCATTTTTTGACAATTTAATTCATAACGATATACCGGGATGTCGTCCGTAAGGAGTTAGTTACTCAAGGTAACTAAAGTGATAAAACTTTAGGAAGTAGCAGCGCTGAAAGTGAAAAATTTTTGTGCGATTTGTATGGGAAACTCATGTCGCTGGGGATCTTGGCCGTACAAATCACGAAAATTGTTTTTCGCTTCCATCGCTGCTACTTTCATAATGAACTGTATATCAGGGGTACATACGATCCCTAAAGTTTTATCACTTACTTTTGTTACACCCACTGTGAAAGCATATTACAAAATGCAATCTTACGTATGTAGTGTAGGTACATAGTGTATTTATCGAAATATCCGATAGGTCCAGTGGTCGTGATGCACACACGGAGGTTATTGACATGACACCGTTCGCAGGTTCCGTAACGGGCGCCGGCTGTTTACTGTTTACTAAAACTGTGATACGGTAACTTATTGCGTTGTTTATCTTTATTGTGCTAAACTATATATACGTCGATACCGCATGTGTTCTCCGGAGACTGTTTTGAGTACGACCTGCGTCTTTTACGCGCTTATTTGATATTTAGTTTGATAAGACGGATAACACAAGTTTATTTTTCGTAAATAAAAGAAATATATTAGGATTTAAGAACTGGCTCGAAAATAAGACGATAAGGTGACGGATTTCCTCGTTTGAGTTACCTACACTAGGCAGTTGGTACATGCTGTGTGCGGAAAATTTTGAAATACCACTAGCTTGATGTATGTAGCGGACAATCACGTTCGGAAGGCTTCATTATAATATTTCTCATGTATCAATGAAACATTGTTCGGCCTTTAAACTCAAATCGCACTCGCAGACGCGTTCACACGATTGCGAAACTATCACAAAGGGGACGAGCGAGACGATCGTGAGAGGCAAAACAAAGCGTACCGGTACACACCGTTCAGTCTCAACTGGGATATATGAGAGTGAACCTTATCACGTGGGCCTAAAGCCTCAGTTAGAAGTAAAACAATAAACTGCACAACGGTGCTCTACACTAGACACTAGTAAAGTTACAGTGTCTGCCGGATGCGAGCTTCACTGCTCACTCTAACCGCACTAGGCTCGGACTACATCACCCGGATCCGCAAACGAGAACGATAAAAAAAAATTTCTTTTTCGGATTCCGTACCTAGAGGGTAACAATACTAAATTAAATATTTAAGGCTCTAGTACAACAATTATGTATACAATTCAATATAACAATTTTTTGCCTATTTTTGTTTCCTGCAAGTACTGAACCCTTCGAGCGCGAGTCCAACTTGTACTTGGCCGGTTTTTTAGAACAGCAGCCATTATAAAAACGTGTCTTAAAAACTAGCCCTGAAGGTGGCAAAGGTACTTGCTTGTATAATGGGGAAAATTGAAAGAGAGCCAGTTGACAGACTCACATCATTTTGTCGGAATATGTCAATTCCATGTAAGTCGTGATCTATCGACTGGGTATTACATAAGACGACCAAATTACTTAGACCCACGATCTGTATTTGTTTCAACATCTCTGATTGTACAAGCTCAAAAATCTAATCAGCACTGTTAAAAAGTGTAGCCACACTGCTAAAAGCGCTCGTGAAGACGAGAGATAAACCTCTACCGCCCTGAGTCATTCAAACCCCGACTGACGAAGTAACACGAAGCCAACGACTGTACATAATCGGTCACAAACCTATGCTCGGTCAAATTTCGTGGAACGCAATTTGTATGCCGATTAAAAAAACAAGCCGGTAGAGGTTTTACAAGTAATTTTTTTCACAGGAGTAGAGTCAGTAATCGTGCTGGTAATAATTGTTATAGAGAGTCAGAGCAAACTTATATTTGTAACTAAAATAAGAACAAAAACCCCATTGACATTTTCCAAGTAACGCTAATCCGTGGAAATATCAAGAACAAAGGGTTGAAGAAACGTGACAGCTTACATCGTACACTGCCGAGTGGATGGGCAATGAACGTTTGGACGTGTGTTATTGCCCGCGATGGGTCGCGCAGGTGCAATGAGTTTATTTAATGCTCTAACATAGTATGCATTTATCATAACACTATCTAGAAC
This sequence comes from Cyclargus thomasi, assembly GCA_026546445.1. Taxonomy (NCBI): domain Eukaryota; kingdom Metazoa; phylum Arthropoda; class Insecta; order Lepidoptera; family Lycaenidae; genus Cyclargus; species Cyclargus thomasi. Next base: position 2,358 of record JAOTAV010081497.1, on the reverse strand, counting down.
TTGCTTCAAGGTAATTGTCCCCGTTTGAAATAATGTCAACAATCTCAAAACCATGTAACGCTATGAGCAATATCTGGCTGATAATGATTATTTGTTTACTATTTGAAATGATAAAACAAATTCGCTATCGAATATTCACTTTGGACTGGAATCAACAAATAAACATATTTGTGTCACGGCATCCAAAACAACTAAATAAACTTTGCCAAATAGATACTGAACGATCAACTCATTTATGCAACAACACAAAATGCCAACAAATATATTCATCGAACTAAGTACACACTATACAGTATTTTTTATTCAAAACATACAAAAAGTAATAAAATCTTATCAGCGGCACCATCACTATGGAACCATAAGTTATATTGAATTCAAATTTTTTTTTAGAAAGCTCGCAATGTTCGTGTCACTTTCAGCCGAGATGTGTGGCGTACAGAGAAATCAACCTGACGCAATCGCGCACGGCTATTAACGTAGACAGGTTGGAGTTATACTATCAGAATTAAATTACACACATTCAAATATCGAATGCAATATTAAATGTGGAACGTGTAATCGAATTCACCAAAGATATTACTAGAGATACTCAAGATAACGACGGAAGGCCCCGTAACCTTAATTGAAGAAAAATGTAGAGAATTATTTATGGAAGTATGGAAGGCATGTTTCTATCAGTACAGATAGAAACATGAAAAACAAAAGGTTGACGTAAAAGTAAATTATTATCAACTTTTCATTACGTTATCGACGCATGAAGTTTATTGCGTCGAGTACAATATTCATTATTCGATTAATGATAGACCTTTTTAATTAACTTTGTGAATATTAATTAAATATTGCGCAAGTTATTTTAGTTTCTTGATAAATTCAGTAATAAATTACATGAAATGAAAGAATTTAAAAATAACGTACATCAATCATACACGAGTTTTAACAACGCTGTCGTAATAAGGGCAATCTAACTAAAAGTTTTAAATCTAATGTCCCTTCCGAGAACAAAATCCTTCTTAGTATAGCGCGCTTTAAGATTGCTCTGTGATTGTTATTTTAGAAACAGTAACGTCGTTCCTGGTAATCTGTTTTATGTATCAGATAGGTTGAAATATTTTTTGTCGTAACGAAATTGCTCTTTCACCGGTACCAGGCCGGTAGAGGCTGAAGCTATTGTCACTTTAGTAACAGTAGTAACTTTCTTGAACTGTAGTGCAGACTGTTGAGTTGACAACTACGTAACCACATAGAATATCGAACTGTTATTATCGAAGAAATTTTCATACAAATCATTATCGATAACGTTAGCTACCGGAACTCGTGCTGACCCCTCGACAGGTCGTATCTAATCAGCCAATAAAATAGCTAATACAGATATAATTTACACTTATTTAAATCTAATTGTGAATTTTATTGCGTTGGTTTAAGGTATTATCAGGGGCACATAAATAGCGAACGGAGTGTATGATGCACGCAAAAATGACGTGCATACAAGGCCGTCCTCCTCCACGTGTTGGGTGTAACGTAGCGGACTCGTGTTTAATAACATTCGCATCTAACATTAACACTTGATTGCACTACGTGATCTTACTGTCAACTATGATATTTGTGGATTCAACGAAATCCATTTCCTATGATTACTTTCGTCTTTACTTTACTATTATTATTTATCACATGATAACTTCAAAGTTGATGTTCTTACTAATACTGCAACCGTGGTCCGTGATTCTATACCCTGAAGTCCTGGACAGCAAAATGTTATTAAATAGTGAAGTCGGGGTGCTATCACCTCATACTTATAGATCAGCCTAAAAGGCCGAATAAGCAATATTGGTAAGAGGAACAAAAATAAATTACAGAGCAATTCCTTTGCAATAATATAGCTATTTCGCGCTCTTTAGATTCTCAGAACGATGCACCTCATACGTGAATCTCTTTACGGCGCGGTGTAAAGTTTACATCGGTCCTCCCATCTCTACCCACTAAATTGTATCTTTTATATACGAGAAAAGTTCTCCACTTGAGCAAGCTCTTCAGACTTCCTGTCTCCGCACACAGCGCGTGACGCATTATACAGAGTCGTACACAAAGTTTTAACGACTGTAGTTTGTTTTTCGTTTAATTAGCGTAATTAGCACTTAGCATACCTGGCTCTTATCTATTGCCTAAGTACTGTGACACACAAAATCCCTGGGGCTTTGTTCGACACGTGTCTACGTATTGCGACTGGGTTTGTTATGATACAGTAATTAACACCTTGTGAAGATCATAAGAAGTAATATGGCTATTATCAATCAATCAATCAATCTTTTATTAACATGAGTTACAGAGACTCACTTGTTAGTAAAGGCTTAAAAATTATGT
>JAOTAV010081486.1:0-12403 GCA_026546445.1 Cyclargus thomasi | reverse complement strand
TCTTATCATTTCTAGATATACATCTTTGGAATGTGAGGTGTGTATTATCTTTATGATAATATTTAATTGAGTAGCCAGCCATACTAATGTACGTAGTCGCTACATTAGTATGGCAATGCTAGTTCCGCAAGAGACCGTTAGAGGCGCTGAAAAATTATTCCATACTAGAAATTTACATTTTTTAAAGTCGTTATCGATTATTGACGAAAACTATTGTTTCAAACTCATGGCTTAAAAGTCACTGATAGATGTACGTTTACGATTCCAACCTTCTAGATAGGAACCTTTTCGTATAATTAATTTGACTTCCCCCAGCCAATATGGAGATTGTTTTGAGAAATCTATTCTTAGAACCGTTATCTGGCTACCCTTACCAAGCTTGTTTGTGCATTAAAATGATTAGAAACTTGCATTTAGTAAATTGTAGATAGAACCCTATAGGAACAAAAACACTGAATGTTTGTGAAATTTTCTGTCTTTTGTATCAAGATCTCTGTGAAAGTAGCAGCACTTAAAAGGTTCTCTAAATAAGAAACTCACATTCATCCGGAGAAACTCACATTCATACAAAAGGGCGGCAACGCACCTGCGACCCTGATGTTGCGACTTGCGAGTGTCTATAGGCGGCGGTAGTTGCTTTCCATTATGTAACCCGTTTACTCGTTTGCCCCCTTATTTTATTTTAAAAAATCCTTTTCACACGCACACTGTCACCGCACGGTCGCCGTGCCATTTTGCGCCCATCTTCATGTGAAAGCGTGTGTACAAGTTCATATATTGCTGAGACGGTCGCCGTGCCATGAAAGAAGAATGCACTGAAAGCTCTTAATAGTTGCCCATACATTACTACTTTTCAGGGCACGGCGACCCAATGGTCGCCGTGCCGTGTTGTCGCTAGACAAGACAGTAGAAAATGTAACCGATACCCAAAATTCTAAAATGGTATTTTATTAGAAACTACGACTGCAACGAAATACAAACAAAAACGTTTATGGCACGGGGACCGTGAATTTTTTTGGGATAAAGGCATCCTATGTCCTTCTTCTTCTTTAAAGAATCTCCATAACAAATTCCATCAAAATCGATTCAGTAGCTTAGGCGTGAAAGTTCAATCAAACTCCACGCGTTGGTCAATGTTCCTGGGTCTTGGACGTGAACTGTATATTAAATATGTGTATAATATAAAAGTATTAAATATATATCTGTTGTCTGGTACACGTAACACAAGTCCGTCGGGTACTTAGCACGGGGCCAGACTGACGTGGTGAGATGGGATAGATATTATTATTAAACCGCGCGCCGCGAGGATCGGAAAGCCACCATAAGCCACCAGCACTTTCATATCGAAAACTTCAATTCCTTTTCACATTCCCTTTGAAAACCGGTTAATAAGTCCCGGACGACGTATAATCCGGATCCCGGTTATACCGCACGGATCCGCTATTGAAGCGACACTCGCATTCAATCGCGTTCGTATGAGCACACCCTTACTATCGGTTCTCGATTGGTTTTAATTTTTTGTATTTTTTTTAATATCTATGGACGCTTTTCACCACACCAGACTGACCCCTTGGCCCCACGTGAAAGATTTGTGTTACGGGTACCAGACAACGGCAATATATTTTATACTTTTAGACTATACACATACCAACATAAGATTTTTTATTATATTATGATACATATATTTAATACACATCCATGACCCAGGAACATTGAAAAACTTTTCGTTAAGTTGACGGGATTCGAACCCGCGATTCCCGGCGTGAGCTACCAATGTGCTCAACTACGCCACAGAGGTCGTCAAATTTCTTTTTGTTATTTAGGTGACAAGCAAGCAGACGGGTCACCGTCGTTAAAGCAACTGCGGTCGCCCATGGACCCTTGTAGCATCCGAAGAGATACAAGTGCGTTGCTGGCTTTTTTATGAATAAGTTACGGAATTAGCAAAGGGAAAATATTTTAGGGAATTAGCGCCTCCGGTAAAAACTCACTAAACGAAATACGAGTACAGCGCAATGCTGGTTCACGCCCGTTCTCAGTGAGACCATGGTATTTCTCCGGGCGAGCCGGCCCATGCGTATAATATCAGAGTGTATGGAATCTTCAGCTTTTTTCACAGTTTCACATTTAATTTCTTTTCTTAAAATTAGGAGTCAAATGAGCAAACGAGTCAACTAATAGAAAGCAACTTCCGTCGCTCATGAACACTCACACAACGATTTTTTAAGTGGTATACCCACTCTCAACTCTCTCCTTAAGAATTGTAGCATTCTGTTATCAAGGTAAGGAGATGGCATATTCTTCGCTTGAGACGATGATGAAGTGGAATGCTTTTTTTTTATTTACTGTCCTTCTTTATTTCGTTTTGCGTCATGTTTTATATATACACGTGTCGGGTGTCAAAAACCGAGTGACTCACTTCTCACGAGTCGAGTTCGAGTTTCCGTGGTAATGGCTAACGCGTATAATGAACTGGTTATGACGGCTGTCAACTTCCGCCGAAGCCGTTACGGATGACTGGAACCGGGTGTCAAAGTAACAGATGACCAGACCTGGCGTAGACGTAACGGGTGGTCGGATCCGACCGGAGTCAACGTTATGGTTGACTGGATCACGCCGAAGACAACGTGACGGAGGCCTGGATACCGCAGGAGCCGACGTAACGGATTAACAGATCTGGCCGGAGTCGACGTGACGGATAACCGGATCCGGAAGGAGTCGACGTAACGGATGAGCGGATCCGGCCGGAAAGGAGCGGAGAAGCGAAAAGAGGTTGTGGAGTACACCGTTTCTATTTTTCAACCCCGACAAAATAGAGGGATGTTATAAGTTTGTCTGTCTCTGTGTGTCTGTCTGCCTGTTTCATTATAGCTCCCGAACGAATGAAGCTATCTCAATTGAGTTTTTAAGGTTCCGTAACCAAAGGCGAAAAAGACGAAACTAGACTTCGATGCCTGTCAGTCTTAACGGTTTTGTCGTATTTTGAATCGAAATTAGGAGGCGTTGAAGAAGGGCTAAAGCCACTTCTTGTGACCCGGATGATATAGCTACGTCCCTGCACTAAGCCCTGTCTTGCAGCTCTGTATAATTCAGTGGCGGTTTTCATCAGGAATTCGCAAAGCTAACATTAGTACTGAGAATATCTGATGTGGCGTTTTCGTAGTGCAGTATTCGACAACTAACTGTATTACGCGGTGTCACCCGTGATTTATAGAGTTAAAATTACTCCATGCGTTAATCGAGAATACCAGCTAGTTCCATGCTTAATTTTATCAAAATCAGTTCAGCTTTTATAGGACTATAAGGGTGATCGCTTAATGTGGTAGCGGATCACAAGAGGGTATTTTTGAATTAACTCGACCGCGTCAGATTAAGCTAGTGCAGGCTTTCTTTGTCTCTAGTTATCATGATATAAGATTTCTTAGTTAGTTCGGTAACTTGAAACGTTATTTTCAAGTACCGAAATGTCGTCGAATCCGTCTAAGATAGGTGTTAAAAATACGCCGAAGAACACTTCCATATAAAGCACTGATGATTAAAATGTAAGGTAACCCTGTAATAACATAGAACAAAAAATGTCAGATTGAACGTGTACAGATGAATATATATTTAACGCGAGTGTCCAGGGGCGATGGCAGTTGCTTGCCATCAGGTAACCATTCTGCTCGCTTGCCTCCTAAATATCATTAAAAAAGAGACTGCTAACAAAGCAATAAATCTGTAAGTGTGTCTTTTAGGTTAGGTTGGATTCTACTATTCGTATATCTACGACGTAACCTGCAACTAAATCCAGATCGCAGCCACCGAACCGTACATTTTGCCAGCGTGTTTCTGGTCTCGAAGGTGAGAAATGGCCGCAATTTTATATTTTCATTTTAAAACCTCCTCCAGTCTAACAATACAAATGTAAATTCGGTATTTCCTACTTGACTGGCAAAATATATTCCAATATTGGATTATTCCTGGCAATGTTTTCGTTTTGCGAGACAGCTTTAGACCGTGGATTTGCTTTTATAAGTATTATCGTACAAACTTTTATCTCCCATTTCATGCCTTTTGGGGTGGAGTTTATGAGAATCCTTTCTGTGATATACCAAATTTTAACCCGATCCGTCCAGTGGTTTGGACTTGTGAACTTATACAGACTTATATAAGTTGAACCTAGAATAAACCTTCTAAATTCAAAAATTCTTAAATTGAAAATATAGTCGCGAGAAAGATTATGATCATTGATATTTTCCTAGTCCGTATAAACGACCTTAACACGAGTATTTCGATATAGGCTTTTCTTCATAAAAGTAATAATTACCATGACAAAGTATAAAAATCATAAAATCCAATTCTACCCGAAAACCTCACACTACAAACATCATCCTCGGAAAAATGTTGCTAGCCAAAATAAATGCTCGGTTCGGCTTATAGTGCCACACTATAACATAATCGAAAACTTTACGTCGTTTGTTCACCAACGTCGTCAACCGAGAACGAAATCATTTCGGCCAAATAAAATGCCATTCTATGACATAGGGGACAGGATTCAATTTTCTCTACGCCAGTAATAACGGCGACGACACGGACAATAGAGCAATGTCGCTCGAAAATGAAACCTATTGCCTAGATCATAAAGTTGCATTTTATCTGCCCGAAATAATCTCGTTCTCGATTGACGGTTGGTGGTGGACAAACGACCTTAGTTCAGCCTTATCAAAAACTGTCTACATTTCGGAACACACTTTTTGTCAAAACTCTAACAAACACATTAATATAGCTACATATTATGCCGGGACACGAGCCGACAAAAACAATAACCGACCCTCCCATCTACCCCCACGAGGGGCCATCCGCTAAGTACGACACACGTTTCTGTGAGGGGGGTTTCCTTGTCACAGTTGGTCACAAAGTTAAAAGTTAAAGAACCGGGTAAGTATTAACGATTTGAAAACTGATTTTTACTTTGCATAAATAGAGTTTTTAGAGTAGGATATATTGTATAAAATGAAAATTTTATCGCCGTTTCTACAAAATCGCCGTCAATGAAGTTTATTTCGGACCGATAGAATGCACCTTTATGACCTAGGCTATATGTTTCATTTTCGTCATTGGTCAACATTGGTCTAGCGTCCATGTCCTGGTCGTCCTGGTGGTCGGGGCGAGGAGGAGAATAAAATATGTCGTCTATGTCATATGGTCGGTTATTATCAGGGCGATATTATCTCGTTGACGGTGACGCCGTGCTATGGACAAACGGCGTGTATACTAATATATACCTTAATACAGGTTACCAAATAACTAGCAACTACCATCGCCTATACATTTGCAACATCAGAAGAATTGCAGGCGCGTAGCTTCCACTCATCCCCTATTGAAACTTCCACCCTTATACGTTACGGTTTCTTTGAAAATATATGTTATGTCACAAAACTTAGCTTAAATATGTGTATCATGTAATAAAAATCTTAAATATGTGTATAGTACAAAAGTATTAAATATATTTCTGTTGTCTGGTACCTGCAACACAAGTCCTTCGGGTACTTAGCACGGGGCCAGACTGGCGTGGTGTGAAGAGTCCATAGATATTATATTACTTAGCACCCCCAGCCGTTGTCATGAAACCCCCTCCCCTCATTTTATGACATAATTACTGCCGTCCTCAAGCTAAAATGCCCCTATGTACAAAAAGTACTTTTTGAGTTATGAGCAAAAAATGTCGCAGTTTTTCTATGGACTTAGTACTTCATAACGGCAATATTAATTTTAATAACTTGATCACTATAAAAGCTAGAACAAATTTGCTAATACACGTCGGTAGAGCTTTTTCTTCTGATCATGATGGCATCAAAATGTCAAAAGCGACCAGATGTTGGTTAACGGCATTTAAGTTTCAGAACGGCAGATTAATGGAGGACCCCTAACATGGACAGTCATGAAGTACATCACGCGTATAGTTTGGGGGAGGGGGTAGACGAAGTGTGACATGGTATGGTCCTTAGTTTTGTGATATCACATCACAAATTTAATATATTTAATTTTGGAAAATTGCCGAAATTTTAAATATTGGGATGGTTTCAATATTAAAAATTGCAAATTTGTGACATCACAATATTGTTTGCCCCCATTGGGTTTCAGAAATGTAACTATTTGTGACAGGGGGGTTTGAAAGTCGTAAAATTTGTGTAACGTACTTAATGGATGGTCCCTAATGGGGTGTCGCCTTATGTCCCATCCCACGGGATCAGGACAACATAATTGGTTATATGATATGCTGAGTCTAATACCCCATTGACAATATTCGTATTGAATCTCGCATAGAGTGCTAACGATTTCGCGAGATTTGTCATACTTGACTAGCTTCTTTTTTTTTTTTTTTTTATTTAAAAATAAGGTACATCTATAGGCTTTTCGCCCATATCCTTTGTTTGTAATCCTTATTTTAGGTTTTTTGTACCTAGGATCTCATCCAAACATCTGATTTAACTTATATAACATTATTGTTAATGTCATTAATATTATTATATTAGCTATTGTAGTATAATAAATACATTTCTAATGATATACGAGTATGTCTGGTCATTTTGTCCGGTCCTTCTTCAATAAATTTAATATCGAAATGGTGGTTTTAATCGTCACATCAAGGAGGTCTCAGAAATGTGACCACCTGTGACAAGGAGAGGGGTCTAAAGACCATGGAATTTGTGTGACGTCCTTTATAAACTGTCTCTTAATTAAAAAAAAAAGTACCTTTCATCGGGAAGTAGAACGGGACACATTCACAGTTCTTCTTCAGTATTTCGATCTTCTGCATTGCCATGCAGTTATGAAAGGAATATTGGTTGAAGTCACCGATTTTCACCTGAAAAAAAAAATTGCTGACTGGCTTCTGTCCACGGCTGCCCTTACGTTACATTGAAAAATCGATAAACATACTCTTTTTTGAAATTATGATTTTCTAAGACCAACGTAGCCTATATAAGGATATATTATTCTCCATCCTTCGCTTGGGAGTAAAGGATATAGGGAACTTTGCAACAAGCAAAGACACTTCTTCATTTATAATATTATTAAGGACTCTGAACATTTAAAATCCCGACAGAAAGTATCTAGGTCTGTCCGCAGAATTGTAGTTTCAATTCCAAACTGATATTTCAATATTGATTTAGTTTTTCATGGAAGGTTTTCCATGAAAGTTTTTCACAGAATATTGTAACAGATGTAATATAAAATGGTTTTTCTATTTGGACTGGACGAACGCGGTCTCTGCCTACAATTTTTTTACACATGTTGGAGCCCATATGCAAAGTTTGATTTATATGCGTCCTCGTTGCACGACCCTACCGGATTTACAGAGTATATAAAACCAAGTAGGTCATCTTTATAGAAAGGAACCGCGCGCGTCTTTCGTATTGCGCCCTAGTATACGCCGCCGCACGCACACATAAATCTAGGCAGTTTTAGTCAGTTAGTCATTTTTGGGTTTTCCCAGATTTCTCCCAGTTTAGTTAATACACAAGGTTTCTTCTTTGCCCAAAATCAGATAGAACGTTAATTGAACTTCGTCGTTAAAGTTTTAACACCACGTAAGTCAAATCTGGCAACTTTTTTGGAGAGCGAAACAATTGATTGAATTTTGTATAGAACACCATACTAATAAGATTTTACAATTTAAAAAATTGTACAAGTCTTTGTTAGCTGACACGTGTTTCTGATTAACTTAAGCTGTTGTGTTTCCTAATTTTTTTGGAAAACGGCATCAAAATGACGAAATGGCCAAAATTTGACTAACGTGGTATTAGAACTTCAACGACTTATAGTTGAAGTTCTAACACCACGTTAGACATCTTAAATACCTTAGTATTTTAGATGTTTAAGCTCGTAGAGAATGCCACAAGGCATTAAGCCCGCCTTTGTAAATAGTTGCATAAAGTGTTTAAATAAATAAATAGCCCCCTGAGCTAACCACATTTTGGCCTAATGTCCTGATTTTGACGTCTTAAAGACGGGACGGCAAATGAGATGATGGCAGCCCTAGTGGTGAGTGGTGAGGCAATAGTTGCTGAGAAACCTAATATAGTTGCTGGTAATCCAAATATATTTGATTTCTCAGTAAGCGCTTCAGGATGGGTATTTAATGAGGAACTTTAAGCAAAGCTCGGAGTTCCAAGTAAGTATACATCACTCTAGTATTCATGTGAAACTTAGGTATCTATCCGTCAAACGTGCCGAAACGATATATAAACTAACTATACAATATATACTAAACTATATACATACATACATTTGCCACCCCCTAGGCTAATGTTGCCGCCTCCTTATTAGGCTTTCAATTGAACATGACATTGTTATGGCCATCATAGCACTGTAATAAAATTTAGTAACTTACATTACATATCAAATAATTTACTTTAGTCTCTGTTTGAACCACAAAATTTTATTTTTAATAATTAGATATAAAAAATAACAATCAGACTAACTTAACAATTGGATACATAAATGAAAAAATAGATAACTTAAATTAAAAAAAAATTAAAATAGTGTGGGTTTGATATATAGCTAAATACACTAGCTAGATAATGAAACAAGTAAGTTGCAAGATTTGTCAAAATTTTGTGGGAAATAATTAGTATATTCTCGAAGGTTGCAAAAATATTAGTTATCCCATTCTTCCACTTATGTCCTCAACACAAGGCACGAATCGACATGATCGTAATACCTACAAGTGAAATAAAATCATAGCATAGGAAGCGACAACACGAGTACCGCAGCGCCGACCGGCTCTCTGTAAGTTGTGATTCATGTGTGCGTGACTTGCGTGCATGTAGTGTGCGCGATGTGCGGGGGTCCGGCCGGCTCTCTGTAAGTTGTGATTCATGTGTGCGTGACTTGCGTGCATGTAGTGTGCGCGATGTGCGGAGGTCCGGCCGGCGGACTACAGACTACGATTCTCCTAATACCTTTTACGGCGGCATATTTTCTGTGAAATTTTGCTGCCCCCCAAAATATGCCGCCCGGGGTGGGCCGACGCCCCTGCCTCATGTTATTATACAGTTATAGCGTTTTAACTGACTTAAATAATGAAATTAACTAATCACTTTTATTTCGATTAAATGTTCTAGCGGAATGAAACAGGAACCTTGATATTAAATGTTGAATCCGAGCAAAGAAGCTTGCAATCCATACCAATAAAAAAAGACATTTCTATACAAAACGCGATTGATAACAAAGCTACACAAATACAAAACAGACAACGCAATTTCCGAATTCCTTGACTCGATCAAAATATTGTGTGTTATAAGAGTGAATTCAAAGAATGAAACAAGCTAAATGTCCAAAAACAGAAAACCCGGCTGCAGGAACCACTGCCATTTAAACATCAATTTATGTATATTGCTTTTTAAAGCACTTTATTTTGATATCCTGCTCGACCTAAATGGACGGAAAAAAAATAAAACCTCATAATTTTTACTCCAAAATCCGCCATTTTTATTTTTTACGTACTCAGTATCAATTACGCTATCAAAACGAATCTAACGATACCTCATTCGTTAAAATCCATCAAGCCGTTTAGGCTGTAGAGCGTGGCAAACAATTATACATACATACGTACTGTATACATTACATGCATACATACACACTCTCAAAAAACATAACTCTCCTTCTGGCGCAGTCGGCTAATTAACCACCACGAACCAGTATAGTAAAAAGACTAAACTCGTAAAAATTTATTTTTTTCGAAATCGGGCCAAAACAGCGTTAAAATGGATCAACATAGCTTATAAGCAATTATAATGCTTAACGTGGCTTTACTATCGAACAGTCTAAGGGCGATGACCTGAAATTTCGACTAATTGGCCAATTTAGTCACTCAGGTGCCAATCCTTTGTCTTTTATCACATTGTAAAAACACGTTTGCTATATTAATCTTAACCAAACGCAGACGTACTCTCTAATTCCCACTAAATACTTTTTATTGTACTTTACATATTTTCGTTTGCACAAAAAATATTTACCTTCTTATCTATTAAATACAAGGCAAAACGGAACTAACTGCCGCACTCCGAGAGGAGTTTATTATTTTTTTATGAGCCTACACTATAAAAATAATATAATAATAATAATAATATCTAAGGACGCTTCACACCACGTCAGTCTGGCTCCGTGCTAAGTACCCAAAGGGACTTGTGTTACAGGTACCAGACAACGGAAATATATTTCATACTTTTATACTATACACATATTTAAGATTTTTATTACATGATACACATATTTAATACACATCAAAGACCCAGGAACATTCAGAAACTTTTTGCTTCGTTGGTGGGATTCGAACCCGTGACCCCCGGCTTAAGCTACCAATGCGCTTACCAACTGAGCCACAGAGGTCGTTAATTAGCTGTCAAAGGTCTTTGGTAAATAAATATATGTTAAGAAAACAATGAATTGTTGGTTGGTTTCTTTTTACTCTAAAGTATGTTATTAAAGAGACACACAATGGAAAATGATCGAGCCGACCCATTCGTGCCTATGGCTCACCCACTGACTGTCATGTGGACTTGAATATAGTATACATAAAACATATTATGTCCTATTTTCTCCCGAAAATGTCGACTTACATAAACTTTGATTATTTAATGTCAAGTTCTTAAAACTCTACTCCCAGTACGGCAGAGCTTCCTCAGTTATTATTCGGTTAGTAGATCTCGTCGATTCAAAGGTCCTGTTTCAGCATTTTTTTACTAATAGTTTCTATTAGGCTAGATTCTCCGTACAACATCTGTCCAAAAAAGTTGTTGATAGACTATCTGTAAGCGGTAAAACAGTACAGGCCCTAAGACTAACGTAAACTCACCATATTACCATTTTAGGTGGAACGTACAGAGAAGTTAAACAGATACAGATTGTGGATCTAAGTAAATTGGTCGGGTTATGTCAAACTCAGCCAAAGGATCTCGACTTACATGGAATTGACATATTCCAACCAAATAACGTGGATCCGTCAAATAGCTCTCTTTCAATTTTCCCCAGATATATCTCCGCCAGATAAGCGGTTTAATGGGGCGAGGGTGGGCCACCACCCGGGCGCTGGGTTAAAAGGGACACCTTTGGAATTTCACTAGTTCCGGCAAAAACGGGGGCGTGATTTTAGTTTGCGTGCTCCGGGCTCCTGTAGCTTTCCGCGTCACCTTCCTAAAGCCTTATAGCTCTAGGAAGCGCTCCTAGACCGACCTTCGAGTAATTACCCCTCTGGGAATACAAAATTACAGCCAGCGGAATTTAGCTTAGAAAACTCCAAATTAAATTATTTACATACATAGCCTTAAATGCTATTACGATATATCAAATAATTCTAAGGTCACACACGTTTAAACAGGCAATTTGCTCAAGATACGAATATTTAAACATTATTGCAATATGGAAATTGTCGAATCTGTATTTGGCTTTCAAGGTTTAAGCATTTAGAAGCTTAGACATATCGGATATCCCGTACTCAAAAGGGATTGAGCACGTGGGTATATGGCAGTGATCTATATATATTTAGTCAGTCAGGACTTGTTATTATATATATGACTGACTGACTGATTCGAATATGAATAAATATAGTGATAAAGCTGTTAAGCTACAGCCATGAAATTTGGTGAGTGGGTTTGTTTTATTGGGTAGACACCCGCTAAGAAAGGAATTTTAAAAGTTCTACCCCTAAGGAGGTGAAATAGGGATTGAAAGTTTGTATGAATGTTCGTAATTTGTTCGGTTAAAGAAATAAAATTGTATTTCTGAGCTACTGCAGGTACCAGCTAACATGTCATGATTTGTCTAAATTTAAGTTTTTGACTGGTACCGACTTCAAAATTTTTAAGATTGTGTACGGAAATAGGCTGACACCTCACCGAATTCTGAAACAGACACTATTAAAGAATAATTTTTATTTAATACCTTTTAGTTTCTTTTGTATTATTTATGTTTTTTCCTTTGGAAGTCGGTTTTAAATTTTTGTTAAAAATAATAATAATTTCACCCTTTTTAGTTACTCAAAATTATAATTCCTATACCTACAGAGAACAACTAGGCATGATACATTTTTTATGTTATTAAAGGGGCGAGGGAGTAGAGGGTTAACCTGATGGAAAGCAACTACCGTCGCCGTAACATACAAAGAATAGCATGTGCATTGCCGGTCGGTATTCCAATGAGTGTACAGCGAAGTACTCAGCCACATTGTAAAAGACCGGCAGAACAACGTCCGTCGGATTTAATTGTACTAATAATTACATTTTCATTCGTAAAAGGGACTTCTGTACGAACAAGACTCCAATTTCATATGGCAAGCAACAAACTGCTTTTTAGCCAGTATGGAGCGCACGCGCTTGGGAATGGGAATAGAGATTAGGGAAGTTGGGCCACAGGTAAA
>JAOTAV010081475.1:0-12403 GCA_026546445.1 Cyclargus thomasi | reverse complement strand
TTACAACAATATTCCCTTTTTTTAATAACAATTTCAACGAAGACAAAAAAAAAGCCGTTTGGGAAATTCACCCATGTAGATCATTGATGGTAGACGGATGCCTTGAGTCTCCCCTTAACTTCGGTCAGCTCTTCCTTCAGGAACCGGATGTCCTTCAGTAGGCACGACGTCGACGTGGCCCAGTGTCACAGGCGGCTACTAGTGTAGCTCCCTCGCCACATAAGCCGGCACTTCATACAGATTCATCTGCTTCAACAGGAAGATAATATTCTGCACGCTTCTCTACGTGCCATCTCTTCTTCGCAATGGCATATTCGCGCTCTGGCTGAGCCTCTCATATAGCTGCTGCTTTCCCTTGCAAATCTCCTTGCTGGTGAGTGAGGACTTACAGATCTGCATTATGGTGACCTCGCCCACAGTATGAATGGCGTGCTGGATAAAGGTCAGCAACTCATTTGCCACTAGCGCCATGGTCATATGCAGCGGCAACGTGCCGCGAGATTCGCCAAATATTATATGTATTTTCTGCGTGTGGAGCACGTCACTGGTCACTAGCTCGACACATACACAAAATAATTAGTTATGATCCAATAATCGCATGACCGATCAAAAGTTAATTACTTTT
This sequence comes from Cyclargus thomasi, assembly GCA_026546445.1. Lineage (NCBI taxonomy): Eukaryota > Metazoa > Arthropoda > Insecta > Lepidoptera > Lycaenidae > Cyclargus > Cyclargus thomasi. The sequence goes on along the minus strand of JAOTAV010081475.1, from coordinate 11,778 downwards.
TGCAAACTATGTTAGTTTTCGTCATTTTCATGAAAATCTAAACTTTTTTAAAATAACAGCATACAAATTACCATATTATTATTACCTTTTGTATGAAAAAATAATACGTCTTTTTGTCATTTTTTCGTGTTTTTTGCAGATTTTTAGAATTAATATTAACAGAAATAGACTATGTTATTTGAAATAATACGTTAAAAACAGTAATAACATTAAATTTTTTTAATGAGGATGCTAACAGTTCGACAGCGTTAAATTAAAGATTTTCTTATTATGTTTTATATCAGAAAATTAAAAAAAATAACAAATTTTTAAAGCAAATTAAACAATAAACGGGGAAAACTTTAGAGATTTTTTTAAATACAGAAAGGAAATAAAAATAAAAATGATTAAGAATATTTTAATTTTGGTAAATCATACATACTTGGCTTTTTAATTATATTTTAATGATTTAGACAATGTTTTTTTTTTCAAATTATTTCCGATTTTATTTCAAAATGTCTGTAGGGGGTAAAGGTTCTTATAAATTTTATTTTGCAGGCAGTGAATATTTAGAAAGAGCTCTAATTTTGGCGAAAGGATCAGTTGAGAAAGCGAAAAAAAAACTTGACCGACTTTGCACGTACAGAACTCTCCTGCCGAAATACTTTGAACAGTTCGGCGCTGATATCTGCCGAAATTCCAAATCTATGTAAGATATTAAAAAACCAAAAAAACGTATTGAATCTTGATCTTGATCACATTAACGAATGTTACTTTTGATTTTCATAATAATTATCGTCACTTTAAAGGTGATCGCACATTTGTCAGTAATAACAGTAGAAACAGTAGTATGCAATGACCCGCTTAGTGGAGGCAAGCGCGGCATTTCGCAATGTCTGGATTACACGTATCAAGTAGATAAGTAGGTAACTGTATTTTAAGTGACTTTACTTGCCACTTGCTACTAAATTTTGTGTTTACATGTAATTATTAACAAGTTAAAATTTAGTTACCTGCTTATCTACTTAAAACGTGTAAACAGGACATTAGGGTCCATCAAAAAAGCAGCGCGTTTGGCGCGTACGCTACCGACAAAATATGATATCATGAATGGTGCATTGATAATTTCGTTTATGTTTTATTACCAAAAACATAATCAGAACAGGCTCAGGCCTATAAAATATTGTATGTATATAAAAAAAGTCCTGCAATTTCAGGATTGATGGACTACTACCGAAGTTGACGAATGATCATTATAGAGTTTACTTTTTGAAGATGTTGGGAGGCAAACCCGATGACATGCTAAACTTCTACAGATGGTACACAGCAGTAAGAAAGTTGATCAACATTGCTATAAATTTGTGAGGCCTTAAAACACAGTGATTGCTCCTTAGTCCTTAAACCACTCCTTTTATGCCGAGTAGAGAAAAAGGTTATTTGACAAGGTCAAATAATTGCAGACTCTTTTTATAAAGATAAAATGGTAAAAAAAATGGTAACTCCAAATTTTCAGCTTAATAGCTTCTATACTTTCAATGTAGTTTTCAAATTTCGACAATAAGTATTTTTAGTACTATTTTTTTTTAATTTATATGCAAAGTAATTAACAAAAGTTTTTGTTATGAAACTACTTTTATAATCGCATTAATCTCTGCGAGTGACGTCCTAAAGAGTATAGATTTGTAGAAAGCGTTTTCGAAAGGTCTATTTTGAACTTCAAACTTTATTTACAATCAAGTAAATAGTACATCAATTTACATTGAAAAAATTGACTTGAGCCTTTACGTGATTTTGAAATGATCTACTAGAGTAATAATTTTACCGATATTCTTTTTTTTTGGGACGTCCTTTAATTACCAAGGAGAAAAAAAATTAGTAAAATGTCGGTCTATTTGTCTGTCATTTTCACGTCACGGTCTACCCATTTTGCAGTTTGATATGGAGACACTTTGATTCCGACATAAGGACTAAGGATACTTTTTATCCCGGAAAATGTACGGATCCCGCACAACAAATTTATTGCTGGCATTATCAAGTTAACTACAATTGTTTTCAGATATTCGAGTACCTGCACACGTATGACTACTGCAATGGTTTGATAGTTATTTTCGACTACACACAAGCCGATGCTTTGGAAGTTTTGAAAAGCCTCGACATCGTCGACGTTCATAATGTTATAAGGATACTAGTGGTAAGTTTTGAAAATCCATAATTATTATCTTATCTACAAATGCGAAAGTGTGTCTGTCTGTCTGTTACCTCCTCACGCCAAACCTGGACCGACTTTGCTGAAATTTGGTAAGGAGATACTTTGAGTCCCGTGGAAGGACATGGGATAGTTTTTATGTGCGGTCCTCGCACGATAAACATGATAAGCTAATTTCACTATGAATATGTCTTATTCTAAGATTGGTTGATGTACGCTAGTACGTTTTGAGCAATAAGCGTGTTATTATACATTTAACTACTACTTTCTCACGAATATATAATTCAATATTAAAAATGTAGCTTCTTTTGTGGCATTTTGGCCTTAAGGCGCCTGCATTTACTTTTTTATTTTAAAAGGACATCTCGTAACATAGTTGACGACCCTTTAAATGATGTTTGTCTCATGGCAGCTTTGCATTAGTGGAGTGAATTCACGTCATGAATTGATGCACACGTTGTGCCCGTTGAGCGAGCATAAACCCCGCAAAAACCGTCTACATTCTCGTTTGCGCTTGCTTCGCAGCACAAATGTGGGGTCGCCATAACACACCATCACATTATAATACAATTATTATTATTTGTTGATGGCATACCTTATTTTCTTAATTAGTATCCTTATTCAAAATGAGTGAAATAATTGTTAATAATAAAAATAATTCCAGGAAGGCTTCGGAGTGAGACTGAAAGGCTTCCACATAGTTTCCGACTCGAAGGTGATGAACATTGTGCTGAGCTTCTTCAGGCAGGCCGCGAGTGCCAAGATCGCGCATAGGGTGGTGTCACACAAGGACTTTGACTCGTTATTCCAAGTCGTGCCCAAAGAAATATTACCAGTCGAATACGGCGGTAACGAAAAATCTATATACGAACTTCATCGTAAGTATTAACTTCATTACTAGTTTTTATTGGTTGGTAGTATATAGTAAGTTACAAGGTTATCTACACTTCGTTCATAAGCAGAGAATGATTTGAGGACCTACATTTTTGGAAATTAAAATTATCTGAAAGTCCTTTTCCGGGATTCAAAGCGTCTCTATAACTTTTAGAAAATCAGTTAAGCAGTTTTGACTCGCTAAGGTAATAAACAAACAAGCATGTATTTTAATAGACACGCAAATAAAACTATTCCTTCGAATTTTTTATATTAGCCTGTTAACTAGTGCTGATTAAGTACCTATACAGCGTTTGTAGCTTACACAAAATTAACTCGAGTATTTAATTTTGAAAACAAAAATATTATCTATTAAAGGAGGAAATGGTAGAGCAACATTAATGTCCGGTCTATACGAGGCAAGTTTTTAAAACTAGGATTGTAAGCAAGTTATTTTTAAATGTTAGCTGACCCTGGTTAATCATCTAAATAATAGATGAGGGTCCAGAGTATTTGAGTAGGAAAAAAATGGTAACAAGATGGAACCGACCATAAAATTACGCAATTTAAATAAAAAAATTAATTAAGTCGAGCTCGGTATGGGTACGCGATTGGGTATTTAAGGGTAAAAACTATTTTATCACGATTGCTGACAAAACTACACGCCCTGCTAATAAAAATTATATGGCAAAGTTGTAGGCAATAATAAAATCTACAACATTGGTTTCGATAACTTTTGACCTAACCTCATCCTTTGGCATGTACTATTGTACATAAAGTGTATAATTTTCAAAAATATTATAAAAAACTTTTTCTGAACATTATAGCATAAGAAGTGACTAACTTGTTTGTTAATTAGACTTAATTAACTTGTTTGTTAATTAAATACATATATACTTCCATATGTGTCTGTTTAGTTGTCTGTTTCATGTTCAGACCTAACCACTGAACCGATTTTGCTAAAATTTCGTATATATTATACTTTGAGTCCCAGGGAAGGATATAAGATACTTTAATACCAGAAAAATGTACGGCTCCCCGTGATAAACAATTGTGTAGCAGGTAACACCTAGTGGTAATATATTTCGATATGCAATTTATATATTTTTGCAAATATATTTCAAAATCTTAAGTTCTCTAATAATTAAAGTTCAAAATTTAATAATTCATAATATCACACGAAGTTATGAAAAAAATCATCTGAAACTTTGCCGTATTGCCGGAAATTACGTTAAGCCATTTTTTACCCTTAATTACCCGCCTACGTACCATTTCCGAACTCTGTTCGTCCTTAATTCATTTTTATTTATTTTTCATAACTTATTCCTATAAAACTCGGTTTTATCCTGGTCCTATTTTTTCCGCTCTTGACCTTTTTCAGAGGTGTTATTATAATCTACTAGCTTATAAATGAGGCTAGTTACTCTAGTTTACTCTTACTTGATATCATCTCCGAAAACTTACCTCATGAATCTCGGCCTAATATAAGTATAATGTGATGGATTTATTATAAAACAAACAGACATTATAATACAGACTGAACTTTTTTTCAGATGATTGGGTGAATGTTTTAAGTTCACCGAATTTCTCCGCCCATCTGCTAAAAATGAAGTCGATGTGCACAAACGAGGACTTGAGGCAGAAGGATACATTCAACAACGAATGCATGGGAATGCCGGGCACATTTAGAACCTTGTGTTTGGATTAGTTTTTTTTTTTTAAATTATTTTTATTTTCGAATATATTGTACACGAAAATGGACTGATGTAATTTCGTAGGGAACATGGCATGTTATTAATTGAAAAAATAATATATTTTGTAATTATATTTACATTAATATAATAAAAAAGTGATCGAAACGTTTAAATAATGCAATACACTATATATTTAAACCTAAGATATAGCAAGACAAAAACATAGATTCTCACAAAAACAATTTCAAATGCCACCTTTTACAAATTAAATGTTAAACAATGTTTTTAATAACTAACCACATATGGCTATGCTGTTTAAAATACTATTCTTACATAAAAATAAAATTATTTCTTTATTAATTATTATAAAACAATATAATATATTATTTAAATTGCATTATAACATGGGAAAGTCAATTGAACGGTTTTAGGGCTCCGTACCTATAGTTTAAAAATGAGACTACATTACTATACTAACAGAATTACTAAAAGAACAGTTCTGTCTATCATAATAATTTGCATTAAATAAATTTTATTTCATACGCATATTCCCTATTTCGACGTGCACGGAGCGTGCAGCGCATACCTACGACGCTGACAGATATGCGGTTACCTTTAAACGTAAGGGCTTATTTACATTAAGTCAGTAACTGACGGTAGTGCAAGCACCGAAAACTGACTCATCTTGCTTACAAGCAGTCAGTAGTTCGTCAGTAGATAGTCAAGGCGACAGTACAGTCTGATTTGAAATTAATTTATACGATAGCAGTGTCAAATCAGCACTGGAATGACAGTCGACTGACGTCAGTAACTGACTCAATGTAAATTAACCTTTTTATTTTTATTTTATTAAGCAAAACATATAATGCTAATAATGATTATGCTATAAAACTAATTAATTTATAAGCATTATTAACATGTTCTCACAATTACAATTCTAAATATAAGGAAAATATGCTTTACAAAAAATCCATAAAATATACATAATATGCTTGTATGAGTGTACTTTTAGAAAATTGACAATGATATTTTTTTTTACAATTAGTGCAAGTTGCTTAAGCAATATTAGTCACAGTACTAGCACTCATATTGTGAAGCCAACAGTTAATTAGCAGCACCAAACCAATTTTTGGTAATTAACTTTCTGATAACATCGGCAGATGAGTTAAAAATGTCTATGTCAAGGTTTTTACTCAAATCATTTATGCAAGCAGGCGTTCTTACGAAAAAGGAGTTTTTTTCTATAATTGGAATGGATAAAAGAAATATAAAAGGGGTTGTAAGAGCAGATTCTGGGTGAGCGTGATGGGATCTTAAAGTTAAGTTTAGATATAAGAAAAGGGGAATCTATTCTTTATCTTTATCTTCTTTTTATGGCGCTACAAGCCGTGGTCACGGGTGGTCTGACTGACGGACACAGTCCAGCCGTGACCACGGCCGCTGGAAAGCAGCCGAAACGTCGGGAATCAAAAAAGTGCTCCGCGGCAAAATCCGTAAGTGTTAAAAAACCATGAGTGATACTCGCGAAAACCTTAGAAATCATTATGATCAAGGTGCTTTGAATATGTGTGTTTGTGAGTATGTCAAAATATTGTAGCGTGCGTATTGTTGCGTAGCGTTGTATTTATTAAAAATATCCAAAATTAAAGCATATTTTAAAATAATATTGGTATTCCACGCTTCTCCTCCATATCAACTGCAAGTAGAAATAATTTCATGCTTTTACATCTACGCGTCTTTCGTAAAAGTTTTCCGCTTTGTGACATTAAGGACAAAACGCCCTTATCACTTAGAGAGCTGAATATGCATATAATATTTTGTGAATATCGGTAATATCTACTTTAAAGTATTGTGACACGAGGACATTACTTAACTTAGACACCCTTAACCAACATTTTAGCTATCGCAATCTAGCCATTTTATATTTACAAATTATTTTATTATTATTTTTCTCTTATTTAAGATTTCAAAATATTGTTTTTCTCTTATTTAAGAGAAAAACAATATTTTGGAGGATGGATTTTAAGGAAAATAATTCGAAACATATTTTCTAGTTAATTTATACACTAAGGGCCTATTTCACAGCTTACTGATAAAGTTTCTGTTAGGCTAACCCTATAGGTTAGATTCTCTATATATCTCACGTGAGTGGATGAAGTAGGTACAAAAAGTTAATACCACATTAAAATCGACTTCTATCGATCGATCTCGATCGAATCGATTATCTGTCAATTTTAGGACTTGTGCCGACTTCAAAACTATGAATATTGTGTATGGAAATCTAGCGATAAAGTCGATAATTATTATTACAAGATATGTTTAAATTATAAGGGAGAAATCAATCATTTATATAAGGGAGAAGTGTCTGTGGTCAGTGTCAGATACCTAACTTCATCCACAAACGTGTTAAATTTTTTCTAGGTCTAAATAATTCCTAATCTAAGCAGAGAGATCTGAAGGATCCAGGGGATCCCATGAAGTCATGGTTGAACTTGTCCTTCTGTCTGAAACTCTCGTTGGTGCAGGCTCCCCTCATCTCGTCCAGATGTGCACTAAACTCTTCCGAGCTCAACGCATTTATCATGTCAACTGCAAAGAGGCCAAGGAATTAGAATTAGTTTCAACAAATTTTCCGTTATACATCCTCAAGACTTTACACAGGGTAAAGTCAACTAAAGTAAGTGATAGAATATAATAGGGGTTTTTAAGTATTCTTTATAAAAAGTTAACTGTGAAAGTAAAACCAAGTAAAACATAAATTACAAAAAAATTTTTAGATAAATAAATATAAGTTATTCTTATATTATTACAAAGATGCCTGTAATATTGAGGTATATTTCTTCGTGCTGTAAAACTGCGCATTCGACGTCAGTATTTTAAACACACGATACAAAATTCTGTTACCGAGGTTTTGTCAAATAGTTTTTTTTTAATTTTGTACATTTATTGAGTGTGTGAAGAGAGAAAGACGATGTTTTATTTTTTGCTTTCTTCGCCCCTTTAATAATAAACATATTGTTTTTTTTTTAATATTGAACAAAATAAAAAACATTCACAACACACAACAACAAAATAACAAACAAAACAAAACAACAAACAGACCTCAGGGTCTTGACTCTTGTTGCATTTTGAATTAAAGCTATAAGTGGCTTAAATTGGTTTTTTAGTTTTATTACCTATAAAAATTGTTATTTTGTTCAATGTTTATAATGTTTCTTATTTTGTTGAACATTAAAAAAAAAACAATATGTTTATTATTCTTCCAGAAAGGGTGCGTGGGTGCGTGGCAGTACCGCACCCTTTCTGGAAGAAGTAAGAACGTTGAACGCCAAATATTACACCTACTCACAAAATATTCTAAATCTACTGTGAAAAACGAAGAAGTAATTTAGAAAAATACTGAAATATTACAACACATACAACACCAAAAATAACATTTTCCATTACAACAAGTAAGCAACTACACTTGGGCCTGTTTCACCGCTTACTGAAAAAGTTCTGTAAGACTATTCACAACTTTTTGACAGATTCTCCATAGAACGTCTGTCAAATAAAGTTGAAGATAGACTATATGCGGTGGAACAGGCCCTAAAAATTGTATTTCTTGACAACTTTGGCCAGAACGTGGTGAGAGAACAATTTAATTGTTCAGTGAACGTCCCACACGTTCGTAGCAGATCCGTCTTTAATATAATTAGACGATTAGAAATATTTAAAAAAAATTAATTAAAATAAGAAAAAGAAACAGTATCACGCGATTTTCCCAAATTTGAGATTTGGGAAAATCGCAGACGGACTGACATTAAAATTCTAGTAATAGGGTCCCGTTTTTACACTTTGGGTACGGAACCCTAAAAAATTGCCACAATGATTGCTAAAGTATGAACGTTCGGACGAGAACCGATGTATTCAACGTTGTAATATGGATTACAACGTTGAATCATGTTGAATACACCGGTTCCCGTCGGGCGAGGTTAATATCACGCGTACTCAAACTGGTGCTTCTTTCGAAGAATAATAGGTTAACGTCTTTCTTTAGATTATTTTGAAATGTACTGATACATTCCAAAATTTAAAAATACTCTTATGTTAAGGAAACTTTAAGCACAATTTGGTTTTTAAAATGTAATTTGTAGCATTTAAACCTTTTGTGTGGGGATGTTTTTAGCCACCTGAAAAGTTGGCAAAATACACTTAATGTTTTCTTCCAGGAATGGTGCGATATACAGGTATTGTTTATTCGACCTTCTTTTTTATATCGCATGCAATCTATATTATGATATCACACCAATAAAAAACTTGTATCCGCAAATCTTGTTTTCGTTTGTAATTTTTCATTGCCAGTAATGATAAATTACATGTTATTATATTGAAATAAACATATAAAAATTTAGACGATGGACGCTTCGTCTAAATTTTAATAATAAGAAATTACATTTTCTGAGAAATATAAGTCAATAATATGTTACTTTAAATCATAGTATATTCACTTCTCAGGATGCCTAAAAAGGTCGTAATTGCTTTACTATTTACTTTAGCAGATTTTGTTACAAAATCGAATAGTTTTGATAAAGTAGTTACTGCAAAATCTATTGTGTTCAAAGTGATTGTGAAATAAGTGCTTTACAAAGTTAGTAGTCATCTGCAAGGAAAATGACAAATTGCTTTATGCAATGTTGCTATGTGTATATGTGACCATTTTAGAGCGGCAGAAGTATTTTATCAAATCTTTTATTATTATTGTAACAAAGCTGCGTGTTAACGCGATCAATGTAACTTAAGCCTAAAATATTTTTAAGATTACACTTAACTAAAACAAGTAGTGAAGTCGCAAATGAGAAAAACTGACTAATAGAAGTGACAGGCTTACAAAAATACGCACTTAAGTTAGTGCAGATACTATAATTACTTACTATGGAGTTGCTTCAAAGACTTTTGATGTCCATTTAAATCAGCAGGTAAAATATCTTTTGGTATCGACTGGTACAAAGTCTCGAATGTTTTATGTAAAAATATACGTTGGCCAATTTTCTCGCCGGTTGCCTGTTTGAAGAACGCTACCATGACGTGCGCAAATTTTGAAGGAGTTATGATATGAATGCCTTTTAATCTTAATCCGTAGCCTTCCTAAAAAAATATCAAGGAAAAATATATTTTCGGTCGATTTTAAACGGTACATATATCGGTAAAGTTTACATTTATTGATGAAAATTAACTAGTAGGTAAGTTTATATATTAAGATATTATACTGAGCTGGGGTTGGGTGAAGATATTTGTCATTTGGTACAACATACCTCCTTCTAGGTTTAGTTGTATGTTTGTTTATCACAACTACTTTACGGATTTGGGTAAAAATTTGGTATTAGCTGACATTGATTGTGGAACACTTTTTGTTTCCCATATATTGTGCCATATGGGAACATCCTATATTTAAGGTTAATAGGTTATTACCTACAAGCTGTTTAGGGGTTTCTTTGGAAGTAAGGTAAGGTATGTTTATAAACTTACCACGAGTATTTTAATAACCTGATGTACTTGCAGGATATCTAGTGTTTTAGCGATATCTATAACATTCGCTTCCGTATAGTCCAAGATCATCACAACCCCGTTGCAGTAGTCGTATGTATGGATGTATTCGCAGAGCTGGGAAATAAATGTACGATCCATCGTTAGACAATATTGTTTTCATCTTCGTTATGCTAAAATATGTTTATTGCGTTTGAGCCGTGCATGTTTCCGGTGTGTAAAGGTTTTTACTATCTTACTTTTTCTTTAAATATGTTTTAGTTATTTTTTTAAAATCTTTCGAATACTATTTCTCAATAATTTAGTATTCAGTGATTATAAAAGATTATTTTAACAAACCTTTTTTAAAACCCATTTCTAAAGAAAAAAAACAAAAATGTAATAAAAAAACTAATGAGTATTTAATAATATTTAATTTATTAGTGTCTTTTTCGAAAATCGGATAATCCTTAACTCTTTCTGTAGACAAACTTCATAATTTTGCGGTCGGTACCAGTCCAATAAAAACTAATAGACAACCTAGAACTCGTAACGTATTAGCTCGTAGTTAATATTTATTTTACATTATAATAAAATTTAAACATTCTATTATTAATTTTCCAGCGCGTACTCGAATAACGTCATATACTTTGTCAAAAACATATAATATTGACGTGAAAGTGAGTACCAGTTACACAAGTTCTGCTTGTTTTGTTACCTACGATGCCAACATTTGATTCTTAACCAAGTAGATTCTTAACTGTTCAAATTAATTATCAATTGTATTCTGGCTTCCCCCGATCGGATATGGCCAGGGGGGTTATTATGACCTCTTATTTCCAGCCAAGTTCCAGCAAGTTTACGAACTAGCTGTCAAACCAACTTCATTCAAGTTACGCCATCAAATACTTAACTCTTATTATTTTAGTACACTTACTTCATAATGTAATCTTTGTGTTTAGTTTAACGTTGGTTAACTTCATAAAATACTTCGTAATTACTAAGCTTACGATAAAATTGTAATTATTAAAATTTCCGGAAGTTTCTTTTTAGTTATACAACAGATAAATAAGAGTATCCGGTTGGAATGATTTTTTATAATATATAATTTATCCATGACCATGTACTTTTTTCCTTCAGTCAATAAGTTTTTACAATTTTACGATCCATATCATGTTATTGAGTTGGAGAGAGAGAGTGATAAATGTTAAAGTACAGAAAACAAGATAACCATAAACATCTAGCTTATTCTAATTATTTTTACTATATTATTCTAATCACTAAAATAACCAATAAAGTAATACACTATTTAACAATATGACTACTAAAAAGCAGTATAAAACCATAAATGAGATAAATAAAAAAATAATATAATTTTGCCTTGTAAACAATTCTTAAAAAGTTACTATTAGTTAGCGAAAAAGAATGCCTTTATTTGACAGTCTTTGACGTAAAAGCAATCCAGCTGATGTCACGTGACGTTGTCTCAATACAAAAACACCAATAAGGTGTCAATGCCGA
>JAOTAV010081464.1:0-12404 GCA_026546445.1 Cyclargus thomasi | reverse complement strand
CCTACCAATTTTCAGCCAAATCTGTTCTGCCGTTCTTGAGTTATAAGTGGTGTAACTAACACGACTTTCTTTTACATGAATAAAAATTATGAAAGTAGATGATGCCAGGAACTTTAAGTTACATTGTGTATTGCGTGTGAACCATAATTTCGAGACGCAAAGTATCCTTTATCCTTTTTTGGGATAGAAAGCATCTTACAATATATATGCATACCAAATTTAATCAAAATCGTTTCAGCGGTTAAGGCGAAAAGATAACGAGACATACAGATTCAGATTCAGACACACTCTCTCGTATATAATAACTAATGTGGAGGTATGCTTGTCATAAAACCTAGCTCACTAACACGCGCTGAATCGTCCAATTCGTCCGACTCGTTCGCTATCAAATTCCTAGGAAACTGGCGTAAAATGGCGTTGTGATAACCTAACCCCCTATTCCCATTCCCTATTCCCTCATAAAGGCCGGCAACGCACTAGCGACTCTACTACTGGTACGGAACCCTTCGTGCGGTTTTTTCTTGACCTAAAGTCCACGTTCCGATCCTCGCTGCAAGCAGCCGCGACATACAAAAAATGATACTTTATGACATAAGCAATAGGCTTCATTTTGCTCTTACGCTACTCCAAGGCAGGCGCGTCATAGGCAGTTAGTCAAATTTTATTAGAAAATGAAACCGTTTACTTATGACATAAAGTGGAATTTAATTTAATTTTTTTGTCTTGCAGCTGTTTGCAGCGAAGATTCGAACGTTAACTTTTTAATTATAATGCAAACCAAAAGTTTAAAATTTTTCAATATAAAAGCACTTTTGGAATTCATAATCTGAGAACTGATAACACTTACAGCCCCTATTTAATCATTTGGCTCACATTTTTTTTATTCTTTAAATATTTAACTGAACATAAAAATTAATATTATTGCCTCCTCTATATTGTTGGAATATATTTATTTTTACTTTTGGAAAAATATAGTGTAGGTCCCGCTTCTCACCAGCCAGGTCTTCAGTTTTGGAGTGTAATAGGAGAAATGCATTACAAACTTTCAGCTTAACTTAAGTACCTACTCAAAAATTGCTACCAGTTCTCGGTTTATCGCTGGATTTTTAACAGGATGCGTAGATCCCACTAAATCTGCCAGATTAACGGATTACGGTTTAACTCGACGTATTTATTTACATTATTAATTACAAACATGCAATCTCAAACATCGATCAGGTATAGAAAGCGTGATAATACTCAGTGCATTTGTTATCGATTACAGCGAAACAGTCTATTTTAATACTCTAAAGGATTTTCACCAAAAATAATATATATAAGGTAAGGTAAATAAAATATATAAAAGGTAATCTTTTAATTCAATTAAAAGATTTGGCACAAATGGAAAATTCATTACAAATATTACCACCTTCTTTTGGAAAATATACTTATTTTTAGGGACTCTTTAAAAACATTAGAAACATAAAACCCACTTGTCCTATAATTTATAAGGAGCTAATAGATAACAAGCTTTTACCTACGGCTTTACTCGCGTTAGAGAGTATTCGATCTGAATAAGAAGTATTCTTTAATCTATTGCATTTCATCTATATTAGTGTGCCCAATTTTTAGGTGCCCGATTTTCCGAAATCGTATAATTGTCAGCGTTATCGGTGGACAAACAGTAAAAAATACTTTCACATCTTACTAATATTATAAGTTCAAAAGTGTCTTTCTGTCTGTCTGTTACCTCTTCACGTCCAAACCACTGAAACAATTTTGCTGATATTCGATATGAAGATACATTACGTCCTTCTTTCTATCCCGGAAAAATGTACGGCTCCCGCAATTTTGGGGCTAGAGTTGCGGGCGTCATATAGTTCATAATAATTATCACGGAAGACATATCGCTACTAAATTACACACGGAATATTTACGTATCCAAAGCTTAAACGGATAAAGACGAGTCTAGTAAAGTAAATTTTGTTAAGCAAATATGAATATCCTGACCTTATCGTGGACCTTAAGCCCTTGAATCCCGCAAGGCCAAAGCGTTCCTGACAGCGAATAATCCACAACTTAAGCGTGGCTCAGCGTGATATAAAACCATAGTGCTTAAGGTAGACTTTCGATTGTGCGTCACTGACGCAGCGTCTGCCGCTCAACTTATAGTAGGGGAACCCAAGAGGGTGATTTTAGATTTACTCGAGCGCGTCAGACTAAGCTTTTTAGTATGTTCGTGGCCTAATGGGTAGGATCTTTGGTTCACACTCGTGAGGGTGCAGGTTCGAACCCCGGTGGAGGCGTGTACCAATGAGACATTTTCCGATCAAGTTCAAGATCAAGTACATAATACGGATGCTCATTGCCGTGGGAGAGCCATGCTTCGGCACGAATGGGACGGCTCGACCGGAGTGATACCACGGCCTCACAGAAAAACTGGCGGCGAAAAACGACGTTGTGCTGTGTTTCGATCAGTGAGTGAGTTTACCGGTGGCCCAACTTTCCTAATCCCTTATCCCTATTCCCTCATAGAGGTCAGCAACACACTTGCGACTCTTCGGATGTCGCGACTGTCTATGGGCGCCGCCAGATGTTTTCCATCAGGTAACTTGTCTGCTCGCTTGCCCCCTAAATATTATAAAAAAAAACTAGTGTAAGCCACTAAATGACTCTCTTATCTTGATATAAAAATCAGATTTATTAATTAGTCTGGCTCTAAAAAAGTTGTTTTAAGTACTGAAATACAACATTTCAGTACTTAAAAATAACTTTTCGGTACTTAAATTTCGGTAAATAACGATTCGGACAGATTAAGATGTTTAAATGTTGGGTAAGCCTGTAATAACATAGACCAACAAAACTTCATATTTTTATCCCCAGCTCCCTAGATATTTTATTTATAGTCCAATAAATGTTCAATATATTTTATAACCTTCAAATTGCTGTAGCGTCTTATTCTACTAGTAAAATAAAAAATGGCCAGAATGCTTATTATTTTTTTCAACGTTTCACCTAATATATAAAACGTACTAGGTCTCTAACATGCTCGAGTTACACTCTCACCTTTCCGGCTATTATATATCTGGACACCCTCTTCATAATTTTGAAGTCGGTGCCAGTCCCAAAGATTTCAGATTATCTCATGATTAAATAGACATGGTACCTTCAAAATTATGAAGAGGGTGTTCAGGTATATAATAGCCGGAGAGGTGAGAGTGTAACTCGAGCATGGTAGAGAAAAATATAGGGTAGGTCCCGCTTTTCACCAGCCAGATCTGCAGTTTTGGAGTGTAATAGGAGAAATACATTACAAACTTACAGCTTACCTCAAATACCTATTCAAAAAAGTCCCAAAGATTTCAGATTATCTCATGATTAAATAGACATGGTATTGAGTTCAAAATTATAAAGATGGTGTCCAGAAATAAGTGAGTTTTAGATTTTTTTTCTTTATGATTTTTATTAATTAATGAATTTTACAAAATGTTAACTCAATATGCATGATGTTCACTGTTGATGTATAATATAACAATTGTAATTTTGTTTTGTTTTATTGTAATTTATGGGTCTCAGTAGCCCGAAATAAATGATTTTGTTATTTATTTTATTAGCCAAATTCAGAAAAAAGCCTATTTAGGAACTAAATATTATTACATACTTTTCCGTTTATTAAAGTTTACTTTTTAGTTTTTTTCCTTAAAAGACGGTTTTTCATTTTTTGTTAAAAATAATAATAATAATGTTTTTAAGTAGTTTGGCTACGCTTTAGTATAAGAAAATAAAACAGTAAAATCTTGGAATGAACTATCACCGAAGGTATTTCCGTACCGATACGATCTGCAAACCTTCAAAAAGAAAACGTATTCCCTCTTAAAAGGCCGGCAGCGCACCAGCAACTCTTCTGATGTTGCTAGTGTCTATGGGCTGTGGTAGTTGCTTTTGCTGGTTCTTAACTTATACTTATACTTATATTTCTTAACTTTATGACTTAAAAGTTATTACAAGGCAATAATTGATGGTGTAACAATCGTGATATTTCATTCTATTGTATAATCAACAGTTATATAAACGGAATACAATATTTTACATAAATATTCCAATTTGGTCGAAGAGAAAGACTTTTTAAAAGTCAGAATACAAAATGAGTTTCAGTAAAATTGTTTCGTTGACTCAACAAACTTATATAACGCAATAAGACGGCTCTCGACTTTTTCGATTTGTACTGATGTCAATACATCTGGATCTGAGCCTGAAATTTCGTTGAATTATGACGTCTTTTAAATCAATTTATGCGTAATGGGAGCGTTTAAGGAAAAAAGAATTGGAAGCAATCTATAAAACTGTAACGTATTGATTTCTCATTTATACTTGTGAATTGATTTCAGATGTTGAATTACTCGGGGCTAAGTTTGCGACAATTTACGGTGATAAAGGCAATTTTCTGATCTCATCTAAAATCAGGGAAGTTGACACAGAGCCAGATTGCGCATCTAAGTAATATGGTTTCGTAATGTCAAGACCAGTCGGCAGATCACGAGTTATGTGGCATTAACATATTCCGACCAAATGACGTAGGTCCATCAATTGGCTCTGTTTCAATTTCCCCCACGGTATAATACGGACGCTCATTGCCGTGGGAGAGCCAGAGAGAGCGACGATCGAACCAGTAAAAGGTTAACAAGTAATTGTACAAATTGAATATAATAACACTAAAAGCCTACAAAGGATTAGTAAGAGTAATGTCATCTGCACACGAGGTAATACAATTAGGGGTCGAATAGACGATTAGGTTAAACGCTGTTGCTGCAATAGATGGAACGAACCGGTAGGCCGACTTCAAACAAAATGAAAGTGGCGCAAGTACCGCAAGGTATTGCTGGAAGCCTTCAAGTGCTGAGAGACGATAAGTCTAGTTACAACTCTACAATATTATCGTCTGACACGTGGCGGAGCGGACACATACTATAAACTTAAAATTTGAGGCTCAATTGTCGAAAATATTCGTAATGGTGAATTCGCACCAGGACTTAATTTCGAAATTCATTGAATCTCAGATCTCAATATCTCTTCAAAAATTCGGATATAATTAAAGCCTGTCAATTAAATTTTAATTAAGAAATTCATCTACGTGTGTTAATGCTCACGTTGCGGCGTGATATCTATCAGAACCAGTAAAACCGAACTCGGCGGACGAAACGAATTTTCGTTCGCCGAGTTTGGCGTTCGAATGGTACGCTGTCAAATTCAAAGAGGGCTTGACTTGACTCGGTTCTAATAGATATACGTTTATTATAAATCAGATTACTGGTTTATTCTGTCTATTGTACTGTTACTTTCCTATTAGAACCTAGCCGCCAACTAAAACCATATAAAACTTAATAAACGTAAGAAAACCTACACCGTAATTTTCTTAATACCACTTTTCCTGAAATGAACTGGCGCTTAAACCGTTTTCAGTAAACATGGCGCACGCTTATTAGTTTTAATTAGAAAGAAAAACTACATGTTTTAACTTCATTAGTTCGTGTAATTCAAACGAAGTTCGTATCATAAACCGGTCTAGTTCTGAACTAGGTTCAAATTGAATTACATATGGCGTCTTTTTAGCGATTGTTATTTATTTTTTGACCATGAGAGAGCCATACTTTGGCTCTTTTGGAACTCAAAGCGTAAAACGCCGCTGCGCTGTATTTCGTTCAGAGTTTATCGGAAGCCCTTTTCTACATCTTATTCCCCATCCCCATTCCTGTTCCCGATTCCTTCATCAAAAACGGCAACGCACATGCAACGATTCTGCTGCTACACGGCTACGCTTTTTCGTTAGTATTAGTAAGTAATATTTAAGTTGGATGGATACTACTTTTGGTCATGAAAAATATCTTATTTTTTAACGATATATATTACTTTATGGAAAGAAACTGCCGTCGATGGGCGACTGGGTACTTAACTGGGTACTCGTGACATCCAGAGAGTCGCAAGTGTGTAGCCGGCCATTATGACGGAAAAGGGAATAGGAATAGGAATAGGGATTGGGAAATTAGGGAAGTTGGGCCACCGGCAAACTCCCTCCCTGAACAAAACACAGAACAACGCCGTTTCACACCAGTTTTCCGTAAAGCCATGATCACTCCGGTCGAGCCGGTCCATTTGTGCCTAAGCATGGCTCTCCCACGGCAAAACGATTTCTAAAAGAATTTCCAAGCGAGTAAAACCAACAGTACAAAAATTCTGTAGTGATGTAAAATTGTCTAGATAATGAATGCACGTAATCAATCCCTAAAAACTTTAAAGTTCTCAGATCAAGTGGGAGGAACTTGGTAAGTTATTAATGATTCGTAAACTTAGACGGTTCAGCTACACGTGTCAGAATATTGTAAACTAAAAATCTAATTGTTTACTACCCGGCAAAGAAAAACGTTTCACCACTGATACATTCTGATAGGTGTCAGATTGGTTGACCACATCTTTTTTATGATTTTAGGGTGCAAGAGAGCAGACGGGTTACCTGATGGAAAGCAACTGCCGTCGCCCATGGACACTCGTAACATCCAAATCGCCATTGCGTTGCCGGCCTTTTTGAAGGAATAGGGAATGGGAATAGGGATAGAAAGATTAGGGAAGTTGGGCCACCGGAAAACTTACTCACTGGACGAAACACAGCACGTCGCCGTTTCACGTCAGTTTTCTGTGAGGCCGTGGTATCATTCCAGTCGAGCCGGCCCATTCGAGCCGAAGCATGGCTCTCCCAAGGCAAATTTTACTCTCCATCTGTCAGATAAGTTGTGGAAAGGCTATATTCAAAATTCACTTTTCCAAATAGCGAATACCAATAATACTTTATGAAGATATCGAATGCAAAATGGGCGTCCGGCCAAATGAGTTTCTGAGTAGATACAACGTTTCTGGGGAAGTCAACGACACATTACTCCGTTGTGTTGCTGTCAGTTGCTGCAACGCAAAATCTATAGATGTATAAAAACTGACAGATAATATTAAGGGTGAAAACCTAAGATCATTAGGGGTATGAAAAAAGGTATTAGCCGATTCTCAAGCGTACTGAATCTTCCTTCTCATATCTTAAAAATATAATTTTTGTGTGCGTGTGTTTGTCAATTTACTCCTGCCAAACGACTGGACTAATTTTGAAGAAATTTAGTGTCTAGAGGACAGTGAAATATTTATAGTGTTCAGATATATATTCGATAATTATTAAAAATGTTGTTTTGCCGATAATTATTATTATTGTTTTTTTACGATTTTTACGTGTTTTTTCAAGAAGTCAATCCACAAAAAATAGGGACACCATGATATTTATTATTATTATAATTTTATTTTTTATTTCTATTTTTCGAATCTTGTATTTCATTTTTGTTACTTTAATGAATGAAAATAGTCTTCAGATGAAAATTTTCATAAAATTATTCAATAATATTTTAAAATGAACATGAGAAAATTATGAAAACTTCAGTCGATTCCATTGGGTAGTAACCGAACGAATGGCTAGATTAATTTACGTGATCTGAAAACTTTTCTCGAGCGCTAGTTCTAAGAAATAAAAGAATTCGCGAAGAAGGTAATTCTTAAAAACATTTCAATTATACTTCTGTCACGTGAAAATCTTTAGAATATCCTTTTACAAAAACTGTTTATTTGAGAAAAAAGGCATTATTATTTTATGGCTATTTCGGAGTAAAAAGTGTATGGCAAGTTATTTAATACAATAAAATTATAATTTACTAGTGGACCTGACTTACATTTTTTTCTTTTTTATCTACGGATGTTTTAAACCACGTCAATCTGGTCCCATGGTAAGTACCTGAGGGACTTGTGTTACGGGTGCCAGACGGAAGGAAATATTTTTAATACTATTAAACTATACACATGTTTAAGATTTTTATTATATGATATCTAAGGCCCAGGAACATTGAAAAACTTTTTGTTCCGTCGGCGGGAATCAAATTAAGCTTAAGCAACCAACGTGCTAACGGGGCCACAGAGATCGTCGAATACATTGTCCTGTCGGTATTTGTTTGTGAATCTAGTAATAAATAATCAAAGAATTGTATAAAAATAAGTCATGTTTTCCTTCCTAACGCTATATCTCTAGAACTCATAAACCGATTTCCACGGTTTTGCATTCTTTGGATAGATCTCGGGCTCCGTGAGGTTGTAGCAAACAAAAATCAGGAAAAAATTCAAGATAAGCAGGAAAACAGGAAAAATCAATGTTTACAAATTATTTCTATAATTAGAGTTACAAATTAACACAGCGGGTTCTTTTAAGGGGTCACTAAGTATGATAAGCATTTAAATTTTATTTCAAAAATTAATGATTCTGTTCATCTATGCTACCACACGGACGAAGTCGCGGGCGACAGACTCTTTGCTCAAGATTGACGGACGGTATAGTTCATTAACTCTGTCAAGTTTCTATACAAATCGCATTTGTCACCAACGAAGTGACAACACAACACCTTGTTTACAATCACGTTTTGTATGGAATTGACAATTTTTTTTTCCAGTGAGTCAATGGACCATACCGCCAATCTCTAGTGAATAGATTATAGATTCTTGTTTAATTTAGAAATGCATATTTCTTAATTATGTAAAAGTATCAACCCGTCATGTTGGGCTGTGGATTGACTCTTAAACGGTTACATCGTATCACCCCATATGACGTGAACTGACCTGTTCTACGTCCAGACACTTTGAATACATTTTGATAAGCCAACGTCTACTGCAAGCTTTCAACATTTCGAAGTTTTATTAGCCAACAATAAAAGTTTGTTTTTATCCACAAAATATACATAATACCCTCCAGGCGATGTTACGACGACGGGGAATAAAAGTTGTAGATTTATTTTTATGTTTTTTCAAATGAAGATACGAAAATATCTTTTCCTGAGTCTTTGCGAGACGTTTTGATTATCTTAACATTGATATCTGTTTGTTCATTTATTTACTTTGTTCACTTGTTTTATCTAGAGGCCGTACAGTTTTTCTTTTGTTTCCATAAAAGTGTTTGAGTATTTGCAGGTATTCTAATGATTATCATTTGCAATCTCATATCGGGGCTTTTTAATTGATTTTGTTGATTTAATGAGATTATTAAATTTATACTTATAAAATAACAATCCTGACTGACTGATTCATCATCACTGAGCAAAAACTGTTGAAGCTACAGCCATGAAAATTGGTGAGTAGGATTGTTTTATTGTGTAGACACCTACTAAGAAATGAATTTTCACTGAGGGAGTGAAATAGGGGTTGAAAGCTTGTATTATATATTGCAAAGTGTGTCCTTCCTATACGCCTTTACGAAACAACCAATCGACTTGACTTTTGGCAAAGATGTAGTTGAAAGGATAGAGATTAACATAGACTTATGGTCATAAAAACATAATCTTTCTATGGGTAAAACCTTTTAATCATATTCGCATTCTTACGCAATTTTTAAACTCCACGCGCATAAAGTCGCTGGCAAAAATAGCAATATTATATAGAAACCAAAATCATTATATGTTTCCATACAAGTTTTGAGGAGTCCCCTTGATTACCCTTGGTTCCTATCATCAGCCCCCACCATGCTAAACTTGGAACCTATTTGGAACAATAATCTATACAACAAAGAAAAAAAATTTGAAAATCGGTTCACAAGCGGTGGAGCTATGGTTGAACATACATAAATAAAAAATATCTACAGCCAAACATATAACCTCCTCGTTTTTGGAAGTTGGTTAAATAAAAGAGTAAGGGCCTGTTTTAACATTTTCTGATAAGTGTCTGACATTCACAGCTTTTTTGACAGATTCTCCATACATAATCTGTCAAAGAAGTTTTGTAGTGTGTGGTGGAGTGTGAATAACCTATCCGACACTTTTCAGTTAGCGGTAAAACATTACCTGACCCCAATACATAGCGACATTAAGTACGTTCCCCTCATACATAATATAAACAATTTCTGGCCTCATCTTATTCCCTACTAACTTCAAAGCTTCGATTGGCGTTATAAATCGTCGGCTTCATACCATCAGATGCAGTGATATTTCTTTGACAACTTTTCGGAATCGGACCGAAGTTGTAGGAGCTTTGCGTAAATTACGCGAAACTTCGGGAAAGCACACACGTGGAAAGCTCTTTAATCAGAGCTGTTTGACCGACTTGTGTGTTTGAACTTTGTTTGTCGTCTTTCGGATTTAAGCTGGAAGCCATTAATTATACGTGTGTGTATTACTGCAATCTGTTTTTATCATCCCACTAGCTTCTCTCTTCTCTCTCGGCGTCGCTCGCGTGAAGAATTTTGATACCAACTTTCATTTAATTCCCTTTTCTAGGAACGACCGATTATCAAGATTTAAATGTAAAAAAGACTTAAAAATAGAAACTCAATGCTGAAAAAAATGTTACTTAAGGATCTAGCGCAGATACTTTTGTCTTCAAATGTTTCACTTGTCTCAAAGAAAATCTAAATTTAACACCTTTTTCAAATTGTCTTTTTACGACTAAACTATCGAGTATTTTCGGTCGAGTATGCACTAAATGAACGACTAGAAAAAATCTTGTTAGGATCATTTGATGATATGTATAACAACGAAGATCACATGACTACTAAATCACGTGTGCAAATTCTTGCTAGCATAAGTTTAGTCGGCTCGCAGAGGCCGTCGAAGGCGGATATGCATCAAATTTTTTCACACAATTGTAAGGACATTTTTTTAACGATTTAACACATCATTTTTATAAATTTGTAAGCTATTTATCAAGTCTTAAGAACGCACAGTGAGACCAAAATAGAATAGTATCGGCAAAGTTATTTTGTTTATTTTAGTCCGAACTCGCTAGGCGCCCGATAATTATATTGCCATAAAGTAATTTGACTTTTGTTTGACGTATTTAACTCATAATTTTTATGCATTATGGCATTATTCACAGCATATACGTACTGCGAAAGGTATTCCAACCGACAGTCTCCTCTCCTCTCTCCTCATAGCCAAGCCATGAAAAGCAAGTACCTTTGTCATTCAAGTATTTGTTCGGTTTAATTTCATTGGTTATTGGTTCAGAGTAATTTTATAAAATGTATTGATTTAATATTGTTTAAAATATTAATTAATTTATCTTTAGAGTTGGAATCTAAGTTTGTTCCTAAATGTTCGAATAGTATTGAAGTGTTAATACTCAATTACTCCCAATGATATCATGTTATCTTATAAAAAAATTGCAAGATAAAAAACAGAAAACAGAAAATAAAATTTTGGTTTTAACGAGAGATGAAAATTCGAATATATCGGATTGTTATGCAAAGTGAAATACGGAACGCCCAATATTCTTTTAAACAAATAGGCCTTGATTCTGCGGTCAAGGCGAGTCCAGGCGTATGAATATTTTATGAAAATGTTTAAGTTACTCGATGCGACACTCATACATTTTCAACGTTCATCGGATTGCTTATTTACTCTTTTTAACTCACTTCCAAACAGGAGGAGCTTTCAACCGTTTATTTTCTTTCTTTTTATTATTAATAATATGGCAAATGAAAAAACTTTTGATTTGTATACGTCTCGAAATAAAGAGAAATTAAAGACTTTTCCGAATTTACAGAGAAAACTGGCGTAAAACGGTGTTGTGCTGTGTTTCGTTCAGTGAGTGAGTTTACCGGTAGCCCAACTTCCCTTATCTCCTAACTCTATTCTCGTCCCATATTCCCTTATAAAATGCCGGTAACGCACTTGTGACTCTTCGGATGTCAAGAGTGTCCATAGTTGATGCAGTTGCTTTCCATCAGGTAACCCGTCTGATCGCTTGTCATCTAAATATCATAAAAAAAATTTGAATTTTAAAGAACCACTGAAAAGGGGCTCAAGCCAGCAACAAAAAATCCAATTTTTTAGTTTCGATACTGAGGGACCATCTATATTTTTTACATTATTTTATTCTTAAAAATAATAATAATAATATCTATGGATGCTTTACACCACGCCAATCTGGCCCCGTGCAAAGTACCTGAAGGTACCAGACAACGAAAATATATTTAATACTTTTATACTATATACATTCTCGTATTTAAGATTTTTATTATATAATGCACATATTTAATGTACATTCATGACCCAGGAACATTAAAAACCTTTTTGTTCCGTCGGCGGGATTCGAACCCGCGACCCCTGCGTGAGCTACCAAAGCGCTCAACCACTGCGCCAAAGAGGTGGTCAAAATTCGGTCGTTTTGCGAGGTGGTATGATTGCTAGGGCTAAAGCGCGCTGTAACGACAATAATGATAACACTGGTACTTCTTCTTCTTACCTTATCTTCTTATTATGGCGCTACAGCTATAAAACCATGGCGAGTGTCGAGTAAAGGCGGGAAATCAATTTTCTTGGTCAAATAATTTTAGCAACGTTACAATATTTCGTCAAGTCTAA
>JAOTAV010081453.1:0-12404 GCA_026546445.1 Cyclargus thomasi | reverse complement strand
CCCCCCCCCCCCCCCCCCCCCCCCCCCCCCCCCCCCCCCCCCCCCCCCCCCCCCCCCCCCCCCCCCCCCCCCCACAAAAAATGCTAAAAAAAGATCACGTGATTAATGGACAACCCCTAACCTACTCATTTGTTGGTTAATCTTCTTTGGTTGAAGCAGAAAATAATGGATTTTTTATTTTTGTATGTTTATTTCCGTGGCGAAAATTTTGATCAAAACAAAAATTGTTTAAATTCTAGACGAAGTTATAAGGTTATCTACTACACGTTATCTTTCCAAATAAATGATAATAATTGCTTAAGGTCGGGAGGACCTTATTACTGTAGCATACCAAATGATCATCGCGGGAATCGAACATTTTCGAACACACCTAAACTTTTTTTACCACAACAAACAGCAAAATCCGTTCAGTTGGATGTGAAGAAGCAACAGACAGACACACTCGTATGTATAATATTAGTATGGTAGTATGGATTATATTATCCATTAAACTACAATCACGAATACATAAAGCAATATAAAACAATAATTCCGTGCACTTGTAGCGGTATTCCCGATCTCAATATATTTCGCCGGAGCCATCATCGATAGCATTAAGTGTTATCAAAAGAGAATAAATCGGAGCTATTACTTTTATTCCGCAATTTTGACGGCTCGGTACACACATGAATCATTCTTTATTACTGCGAAATACATAACTGTCGGATTATATTCACTATTCGTATATTTCTGGCTGTATAGTCCGTCTGTCTCTCAAGGCTGTGTCTCAAGAACGGTAATAGCTAGAAAGTTAAGATATTTACAGAATATGTAATAACAAATACTAAAAACAAAATATATTTAATGTTTAAATGGGTCTCTAATACAACAAATATGTTTTCTGCGTTTTCGTTCCTTTCATAATGATATCGATAAATTCGACGCGCTTGTCATCAGTGGCGTGGCGGAGTGGGCCATGTTCGATTGCCACCTTTCACATATTTTTATTTTATGTTTATTATTTGTAAATTTAAAACTTTTTCATCAATTTTCAATGTATTTATAAATTTAAAACTTAAAAAAAATAAAGCTTCCAGAATTGCGTTTTGCCAATTTTTTGGTTTATACTGGTATGGAACCCTTCGTGCGCGACTCCTCGCACTTGGTCGTTTTGTTTATTTCGCAAAGGAATACTTTTTAATGATTTCAAAGATAAAAACATATAAACTGACGTAAACAAAGTTACAGCATCTACTATCATAATATGAAAGAGCTTAATGAATACAAAAAGTTAATTACTCCTGATAGCACGAACAATTTATGTTAAACGCTACGATAAACTAATTTTCGCTATAATGAATTCAGTTTGATAATATTAAAACATTGTTTGGTCCTCATCATTTGCATATCACTGTGGGACAGCTCGACACGTCGTTAGGGATCTCCTAGGGTTGGCAAGTTAACTTTATTAGCTCCATAGCCTGAAGGGAGTGAAAGTTTTCAAAATAAGCTACAGGTGTCTCAAGTTATAACCCATCAGCTTAGAAAATACGGGCTTTATTATAAGTTTGAACTGTGTTTGGGTGCTCTTTAGTATTGCTGTATGTTGGATCCGAACAGAAAAGAGTTTGGGACCAATTAAAAGAAGAAAATGTAATCCTTCTGATCAAAGTATTATAAGGTTACAAATAAGGCCGCATATTTAACTGACGTTCAAAATCGCTTAGATTCGAAGCTGCACTGGTGCGTTTTCTCCTGTTATTATGTTAAATTCCTTATTTTTCAACTTGAGTTTAATCTACGAATAAAAAAAAACTACGAAAACTTTAGATAAATTATTATGAAGATTCACACTGTCTAAAAAGTGCTATTTCGCTCCTAGTCACTCCGAGACCGCGATTTTAACTTTTGTACGATTGTGAGTTTTAACTCATTTAGTTCAGCTTTTTTTCAATACACTTGAATTTGATTATTTTATTTCATTTTAATAGGATCTGTGCAAGATTAATATTTGACCAAAGACGGAAATTGCTTCCTTTCGTACTATCATTTAATGTCAGTCCGATACGAGCCCGAGCTTCTCCACACTAAGCGGATTTGATACGGAGTGATGTGAGTTACTGGATGACATTGACAGCAGTTTGCCTGAAACTATTGTCAATGTCATCCACTAACTCACTTCACTCCGTATCAAATCCGCTTAGTGTAGAGAGGCTTTTAACACCACCTAAATATTTGAAGACTAACGGAAGCTTATTTGACGGGGTTACTCTGACTTAGTTTTTTATTACTCGTAGTTTTTAATATATAACGTTTTTGCTCCTAAAAGTTTACCAAAAGGCAAAAAATATTTGAGTGTCAAATTTAAAACATTAGCACGCATTGTTCAACTGGGCAATTCAGTACTAAAATTTTACATGCAAACCTAAACTATGCATGTAAAATTTAGTTTCGGTAACGAAGTGTGAAGTTTTTATTAGTAGTCCGAAATAGCGCCAGATTCTATGAATATCCAATTTTACGTAAGGTTACAATTTTTTATTCTCTTCGACAACCTTCGTTTGAAATTGGTTTTCGTTTAAGCCATTCTCGAGACAAGCAAATTATCAATACATAGCATATAATGAGCAAGTACTGTACTTTCTAATTAAGAGATATTTATACCTATAAAACTCTAATTATTTCACATTTATTAAAATTATAATACATTTATATCAGCTATACACTATCGCATCTAATATTTAAAAAGCATTAAACAGACCTAATAATCATATTTCTAAGTAATTCCAGATAGCCAATGTGTACGAGCCCTAAGCTTCTAATTTTGCCTGCTTATCAGAAAATTGTGAGTGACGGACACTGAATACAGAAGGCAAGTTTAGCGCCCACGGCACAAATTGGCGGCTTATTACAAATCACTTTAATGAAAGGTTCATTATCGAGCTTATTTAAATTAGGAATTCCAATTTGTAAACCCTCAGTACTTAACCGACTTCCGGGAATCTGAGGAGGATGATGGGGCTACATTTCTAAATCAAGTATTATTGACTACAATTTTTTTTACAAATTTGATATAAGAGAGAAACTGTTTTGGTGTGTCTTACATTTTTTGGTTGACAATACTATGAATTCTAATCATAGTTTCAATATACTGTGAACTCTTAAAATACCAAAATTCTGTGCTTCACTATACTATTTTTTATACCAAGAATTTCAGGTCAAATACATTTTGTTCTCATCGCCTGCATTACACCTAACCTAATTGTTTAAAAGAATGGTTTGAAAGCCAACGAATATAATGTTATTATATTTTATAATAGTTTAGTATATAGGCTTAGATAAGAATCTATATATAAGTACCAGATAACTTTAAATTTACTGTTCCCACTTAAGATATTATTGACCAACTTTTGTAAAGTTTGTCGCGCGTCACTCTGTGTGAACACCCTAAAGGTTTAATTTAGATGAATGCTACATAAAACTCTATTGGTTTTGTTTACGATTTCGGCTTTAACGAACGCACTTAATTTTAAAATGCAATTATTTCAACGTCGATATAAAACGTCTTTTTACGATATCACAAAAAATTATGACACTCAAAGCCTTCGTTACTTTAAATATATCGGAATGAAGAGATATTTTTGGTAATTTATTACCAAAAATTACGATTATGTCCTGTTTAACTAATGTGTACAATTAAGTATTCTTAAGTCTTAATTATTATGTTTTAGGCTACTTTCTTATTTAACACTTGATTCTTTTGCCGTCTGTATCGTCTGTATTAAAATGCTCTATGATATGTCGTTTTAAAAGATATTCCCTATTACATATTTAACCCTCTGAAAATTGAAGTAGATAAGTGGATGTATATAAGTGGAATTGAAGTATATAAGTGGAAGAAGGGAACAACTAACATTTTACAACCTTCGAGAAAATACTAATTTTTCTATAAAATTTTGATAAATCTTGTAATTTAGCGTTATCCAGCTTGTCTACCTAGCTATACATCAAATACACATTGTTTTAATTTCAAATCGTTTTTCCGGTCTTAAAGCGTCCATTTACGCAAAAATTCGGTAGTTTTTAAATATTAGTTACCGACTTTTTTCAATTATATCTTCAATTGTAATATTCTATTCGTATCTTTTATAAACTGTTTCTTAGAAATGATAATAAGGGTTGGCTGGGGTTTTCCGCTAAAGTATGACGTATGTTTAATTTAATACAGGGACTAACGATATTGTTTCTCTCTACTTCTGAAAGCATTATCGTTATCGCATACGCACTTGGAAGCATAATTTTATAAAACCTTTCTATGTATTGTGATTTTTTTTTTAATTCTTGAATTTATAAAAAGTTTCTTTTAATTTTTAATACCTGAGCCAACGCTCTTTCACGCTAGTTATATCCGTGTCGAATCCGTGATATTTATCCAGCAGAGCCAGACCGTGCGTGCCGAAGCATGGGTCACCCACGCAATATTATTTGCAATTCTCACTTAAATGACTTACCATTTTTCTTGTAAAATATGAGTTCCAGCTTCAGCTCATGTTTGGAGTCGAGTGCTGCGTCGATCTCGTGTCTGTGGTCGTCCCGCGTGTCGGGCCCGTGGAGGAACTTACACGCGCACCCCTGTACCAATTAAGCCTTTACAGTTTTATAACAGTAAAATATAATTGAGTATCTTATAATGC
Organism: Cyclargus thomasi; assembly: GCA_026546445.1. Lineage (NCBI taxonomy): Eukaryota > Metazoa > Arthropoda > Insecta > Lepidoptera > Lycaenidae > Cyclargus > Cyclargus thomasi. Next base: position 7,731 of record JAOTAV010081453.1, on the reverse strand, counting down.
TTTTAGTGACTCAAGGCAGTATGGCTTGTTTACACGTATTAAGTAGGTAAGTAGGTAACTAAATTTTAAGTTAATGATTGCTGAAATTTAGTAGCAAGTTGCAAGTTAAATGACTTTAAATTAAGTTTAAATTTAGTAAACTACTTATCTACTTAATACGTGTAAACCAGACATAACGGCCATTAAGTCTCTGTGAAAACATTTTATTTTCTGTAACCACTATACACAAGCTAAATGTCAGAAAACCCGACTGCATACAATGATACAAATCACACATTAAATTATGTATAATAGAGGTTGCCCTGTGGTCGACATTCGACCATAAAATATAAATTTTTAAATTCATCCTGTAGGAAGCTATAATTTTTTTCTTTTCAATCACAGACTTCAGTTTGCCATAGAGGTCTCGTTCCCAGACCATTAAATTTTATTAAAAAAAATCAAACTTCAACCACAGAAAAAAGAGTATTTGAAGTGAGAGTGTTACGTATATGATTATCGTGTCATGTGCGTGTAAAAGAATAAAATTTCCCCCAGTTATAGTTGATATGGAGGAGGAGCGTGGGATACCACTACTATTTTAAAATATGCTTAAATTTTGGATATTTTTAATTAATAAAACACTACACACACTACAATATTTTGAGATGACACGAAATACTCTTTTGTTTGTAGTTGAAGTCTGTGTTCTTTTTTATAAAATGGAGACATTGAAAAAAAAAACAGCAATACCCTCAATTCGCATCAGTCAGTTAGGGCTTCCCAAAAACTGTGTATTCGCATCACATTGTAAACATCTACGGAAAAAGTCATAATAAAAATGACATTACGATGCAATGCAAATTAGCAGTTTTGTGTGGGAGCCCTTAATCTACCTTCTGCATGATGTGCGCGCGCGCCCAGCCGGTCAGCTCGCAGAAGCCGTCGGAGCAGTACACGATCGGGTACGCGGGCACTTGCGCGTTGCCCAGCACGAAGTTGCTGTCTGAGAACAAAATGGCCGATTAGTAACCCTCTTTGTTCAGGAGCAGTCGAGCTAAGTCTACAACCCGACAAAAAATTTATGTAAGCACAAATGTATGTATAAAAACGAAACCGTACATATTAAGTTTTATTTTAATATTATGTATATATAAAGAAAGCCTTAAATATTTTAAAAAATTATTGCGAAATACCTACATAAAGAGCGGAACGTAATTTCAAATAGTACCTATTCTGTAAAATTATTTGAATATGGAACAAGTACGTCAGCCGAGCGCGAGAGTTTTTTTTTATTACTTTGCATTTGGAGGCACTGGCCAATTTTTTTAACCAATAAAACCAGTTTCATGATTGTTCAGTCATGAAACTGGTTTTAACTATTCAGTCACAAAAGCCTGATATAAGTATTAAATTTTCAATAAACTCGCATTCAACGTAAAAATTGAAAACTATCATAAAAGTACGAAAGAAAGTACACGATTTAAAAATGGAGGCTATCAGAGCTAAGTAAGGTTTGCAATTTAACAAGTAAGTTGACCTACTTAAAAATGTTTTCTAAGAAATGGATTTAATAATTCGAATCTAGATTTCAAATATCACAAGTGGGAATAATTTTACTTTTAAGAAATGCATAGAGCAGGTACAGGACATCAGAGATAATATAACAGGATTAAAAACACTGTTTTGTGAGTCTGTAGGAAGGCCTGAATCATAGTTTTGTTGACTATTGTTGCGAAATCTTGGTGCTTTCTACATATTTAAACGTTATTCTCAGTAAATCTCATAGTACCAACTAAAACCAATTTCCTTTTGTGACAAAACCCTGCGTTAAGTAGTTGAAAGGATCATGTCGCTATTCTGGCCCGGATGAATAATTTATTTTGCCGTACCATTTGTATTAGATTTGTATTTTAGAAAGTATGAATATTTAGTGGAAATAATAGAAGCGATGACTTATCTAATTCACTTGATGAAAGCTAAGCGTCTCCAGTGAACCGACTCTTTTAACAAATCTAACGGTAAAACTGACACAAAACTTCATCCATACTAATATTACAAATGTGAAAGTGTGTCTGTCAGCTCTTCATGCCTAAACAGCTGAACCGAATTCGCTGAATTTTGGTATTCATAGAAGTAGTAGTAGATAGTAGTTTTTATTAATATTATAATTTGTATATTATTGTACCAATAATTAAAATTTGTTGAATTACGTTTCATAGAAAATCACTGCATAGAATTAGGCTTAACCATTCCACAAACAATACCTAATGTAATTTATGTATTGGCGCATAATAAAAAACAAAATATTTTGAATATCTAGGAACGTAACTATAATTTTAGAACTTCTTACAAAATTAAGTCACCGATGCGCGTATGAACCTTGTTTCACTTGAAATACATGAGTACTATAAAATGAGTGGTTTCAGAAACGAAATGAATTTAGGTAAAGGTTGTGCACTGGGTATATTACTTTCAAAGAAATTAATTTTATGTCTCTTTTACTGGAAAATGCATCTATTTCTTTACAAGTGTTACGTTCGCTCCGCTCAGACCGTCTCCAAGCGATGGAAATGTGGTAAAAATGTTTTTAACATGTTTTCATTAGGCCGTCATGTAGGTGTGTAACCATGTAATGAAATCTGAGGTTACAAATTTAAACATCTTCCAAGGTAGTAGTATAAAAACTGACTGTTATTCTGAAGACTATACAATAATATGGGTCGGTTAATATGATAAAATTTTTTGGGCTTCATGATGATGAAGCTATGGTAAAGTGGCAAAGTGGCATTAGAGTGCCGAGTACGAGTTTTTTTTCTCACATTCAACCGTTAACGAGTTTCGCGTTTATTTTATATGGGATTTGTAGATATGACCGTGAGCATCGCTAGGTAGTGCTGTACAAGTCCCATATAAAATGTTAGTAAGCGCGAAATGCGTTCACGGTGGAAAGTGAACAAAAAAATCACAGTCGGCACTCTGAAAGCCCTATTAATACAGAGATGCCGTTATCATGAATGATACAACAATAAGGGCATGTTTTTAGCCATAGAGAATCTGTTAAATAAGTTGTGTGTAACTAATCTGCGAGTTATCAGGAGGTTGTGCAATAGGCCTTAAGTATCATTATATAGCAGGGAATGTTTGCCTACTTTTGAGTGTCCTGTTTACACTGCTCTAATGTTTTACGTCAGACAAGTGTCCTTCCATACCGAAACGTAAAGAATGGTCTGGTATGCCGTAGAAATTATTTCCTAGAGAGAAATGGTCTTGGAACACCGAACGAATAATAAATGAGGCAGCATTTCGACCCGACACTTGTCTATACTTTTATGAACTTTTATGTAGAGTTCGTCACTAGCTGTATTCCATTAAAATGTTTTTATTCCGCCATAAAAGATGGATTATTCTTTGGATTAAACAAAAAAAACCTACGGTAAATTACTTATACATGAGAATATATACCTGTATAAGTTGGACGGCCTTACAAGAGCGAGAGTGGACTTTTATGGCAAAATTCATGGGTACTAAAGTAGTTAGAAAGTGTTATGGCTAGTGTTATGGTTTACCTTAAGGGTGCCCGTAATATAATTTATTAACATACCGTGAACGTAGTGTTATATCGCTTCAGTGATCGATTTTTCATAACCATGGAAAATAATTAAAATTGTCTTAACGTCGGTTTCTCTACGAGCCGTGAGTTCCTACTTCCTAACGAAACGAACCGTAGTACAATACTTTAAGGGTATTTACTTTAAAAATTAGAAAAAAAGGTAGGTACTAGTGGTTCTAGGTAGGTATTTAAAATACTACTAATATTATTACGATTTGTCATTTAACAGAAGACCAACATGGAACCTTCTTATAATTTTGTTAGTGGTTGTGTCCTTAACCTCAGATAATATTTTAAATTACTCGTAAACCAGTAGTAAATAAAAACTTTATTAACTACTGGTTTACGCATAATTTGAGTAATTTTATTTACCGGGAAGAATTTGTGAAGAATTACTCAAGTTGAAAGTTTAACAACTTTTCTTGCTTGAGTTAACTTTACGAAGGGAATTTTTATACGGAATGTTATTAAGGGAGTTCTATAATGGAATAAAGTTAAGGTACTCGTACAGCGTGGAAAGTACTTCTGAGTTCTAAATACTCACAATGCTCACGTTTTAATGAAACTCATTATTGTATTTTGTTAAAATTTCTCTTCGATTGTGTTTAATTTACACTTACGGCTTCGATCGAAAATTGATAAGATGGACACATCCCATCAAAATTTAATAAAATAATGGCACCAAGACTATCTGACACAAAACAACTTAAAATAAAGTTTATTGAAAAATAAAGCTCACAATCGTACAAAAGTTAGGATTGCAGTCTCGGAGCGACTAGGAGCGGAAAAGCGTTTAACAATCGCGGTTGCCGGTTCTACTTTTTAGACGGCAGCTGTGAATTTATATAATATTTGATCGATATTTTACGGTGTCTTTTTGTACTGTCTAGATTGAAAAATCGAGACTTTCATTTTTTAAAGTTTTTATTTGCATGGTGTGTTGCTATAAACCTACATTATTTTTTAAAGGTATCCTTTTTTCTATTGACATTTTAGGCATATCTTCCTGGCTCATTGTGGCAGCGAAGGTCGCGTCCTAGGCTCCCTAATCTATAATAGTTTGAATAACAAAGAAAAGGTTATACAAGGTGTACTAAAAGTAAGTTATAATATTTATGGGGTATATGAACACCCTGCATAGAGTACTCGGTGTAAGTAAAGTTGCATTGAAAGGTTAATGTTTTTTTAAACTTTTATGCCATTTATAAAACATGTCGTCATAAAAATTTAAACAAAAAAGCGACTTTATTGCTACGCAGTAATTTCTTCAAAGCTGCCAATGCCGTACCCAAAGGGAATCTATTACTAAGACTTCTTAGTCTTAGTAATAGATTCCCTTTGGGTAGGGCATCTTTGTCCATCTGTCTGTTCGTCCGATTGTCCGGCGGTGTCAAGGGCCGTATCAAGAATGGTTATAGCTGAAAAAAGGGTTGAAATTTACAGAATATGTATTTAATTTCACAGAATATGTATCTTTGTTGCCGCTATAACAACAAATACTAAAACTCTCTCTCATACAACAAACGTGATTTTTTTGCAATTTTTTGCTCGATATCAATAAGTACAATAGTGGCTACCCACTTGAAATTAAAAAAAAAACTCAATTCTATTTATACTTTACTAATCAGTAATAAAATAAAATTAAAAAAAAAATTGTTATGTTGGTCCTAATATGGTACGGTACCCTTCGTGTGCGGGTACAACTCGCACATGGACGATTGTTATATTATTACCATTTGGTTTTATTAATTACAAAAGCAAAATAATTAAAAGCGTCAAAGAAAATAAAAAGAATATATAACAAACTGAAAAGTATTAAATGTGTCTGTTCTATAAAAGGAATCTCTCTCTCCTGAATGTAGCTTAGCCGCAACTATTTCAGTACACAATCATTTTAATTCAACTCTTACAGTGAAAGAAAATTATTAAAATCATTTCACAAACGGCGTACATAATCGCTGAACAGTTAGCATACATAGAACAAAACAAAGTTTAACACACCTTCTCGTTTTTATAAGTCAGTTAAAAATATTATCTTTCAACACAGCTATACACTAACCCCCTTATTCACAAAAATATTTAATCAGTGTTTAACTAATCAAGATTCGTAGTCCTTTTTTGGAATATTAAAACTTCACACGACAGAAAGACAGACCTTGATTAGTTAGCACTGTTTAAATATTTTTATGAATAAGGTGGTTAGTTATTATTTTTTAGCCCTGACAGTTAGGGTATCATTTAGTTTCGTTACGCCCTGTATTTCTGCCGTGATACTCGATCCCGTAGCAAAAAGAGCTGAATTGATGAGCCGGGTCGCCCGACTTCCTCCTTCGCCCGTTTCCATAGACTAGCCTTTTCAGGTCAGTGGCGCTGAATAACAGATCATTTGCGCATCTAATGGTGCTCGTGGAGTGATAAATTTGTTTTAAATGCTCCGAGGAATTTGGTTTTATGAAAACAGCTAAGATTATGAATATATGACTTCAAAGTTTTCCAAAAAAACTTTGAAGTTAAAAAATAGGATTATGCGATTTGAAAAGTTGTATAGTTGTCAAACGTAACCGAAACCGTATTCCTTGCCGAAAGAGCACGACTACCATTTAGTAGATGTAACCAAAATGTCTCCAAATGACAAATCATTTGGACGTCTTAATTCCCAGAAAATTGATTTCTAGGAAGACCTAGGAACCAATTTCTGTGAATTGATCCCAATACAAATTTTTTGATAAAAAGCCGGCCAACAAGCACGCAGGGTTCCGTACCATATTAGGGCAAACATCGGTAAAAATTGTGTTTATTGTATAGGAACCACCTTAATATATTTTTTAAATTTCATTACTGATTAGTAAATTATAAATAAAGCATAAAAGTTTTGTGAACACTTTTTTATTGTTTGTTATAGCGTCAACACGAAATCTGTGAAAATTTCAGCTCTCTAGCTATTACCGTTTATGAGATACAGCCTGGAGACAGACAGACGATAGACGGAGAGATGTACAGCCGGACAGACAGACGGACAAACGGACAGGTGGACAGACGGACAGATAAACAGACAGACAGACAGATAGACATCAAAGTCTTAATAATCGGGTCCGGAACTTTAAAAATAAACTACACACAATACTTATTTGAAATGTTAAACTGTTTTGGGGCATTATAAAGACAATATTGTAACGATATCGTCGAAAACTCAAAACAATACCATCATGTCAACCGACTACCCCAAAGTTAAATCTGGCTTGTTTCAACCCTAATCAATTTTCTGTTAATTTAATAATACAAAATTTATGAACGTTAATTAAACAAGGAATTTGGTAAACGCTTCCCTAAATTTTAAGGTTCTACTACACTTTCGGTCTTGTTACCACGCCTGACTCAAACATCTAATTATTTTTTACTGTAAAGTCTACATACATAAAATGTATAATTATATATGTATAATTATATGTATAGTAGTTCATTTTTACATACGCGGACTTAACAGGGACAAAAGAAGACTGTCTTATATAAATCAAAGAATCAACAAATAATTTAACGTGATCATTTTCGTATTATTTATAATATATATATTTATATATATTCATTTCAACAAAAGCATGCATTTATAAGAATACTGTGAATAAATATCCCTCATATAAATGAAGATGTCAAAAAATTTTTATATAAAATATAAATGTCAATATATAATAGGTTTATTTAATTTTTTCCGCCTCTTCCGATCTTTAGCTCGAGTAAAGTATCAAATGAAGGGCATAAATAGCAATTCTAGAAATATACATAACTTCATATTTAAATTGCAGTAGTTCCTGAAGTCAGGTTTTCTGTTTTTGGTTATTTAGCTTGTTTCCGCGGCTTGTTCCCGCTCCGATGCTAGGATACACATTCTGAAAACTTTTGTTTCGATTTTTTTCTGAAATAAACGATTTTTATTTTATTTTCAAATAGCTGTTTTTCATCTCTGATAAACACTATTTTTTTAAATTCCAAACTTTTTAGCATTCTTGGGATTAATGAGGATGTTTAAGCTTTTAAATGGTAATTTTATATTCACCATTGGATCCCCAAGTAAGATGATCCATGCGTCGGACGGGCATGTAAAGTCGGTCCTGCGCCTGATCTCTCGTCAGTTGGGGTTATGA
>JAOTAV010081442.1:0-12404 GCA_026546445.1 Cyclargus thomasi | reverse complement strand
TCTTAAATATGTGTATAGTATAAAAAGTATTAAATATATTTCCGTTGTCTGGTACCCGTAACACAAGTCCCTCGCGTACTTAGCACGGGGCCAGACTGACGTGGTGTGAAGAGTCCATAGATATTATATTATTATATATTATATTATATATCTATGTCATAGATTAAAACAAAATTTACAAGCAAACTCTACTACCTTTAACAGCAATATTGCTATGCTGTCTAAAGTATTCATAATCTCCCATACATTTGTGATTGCCTACATGTATTTGTTAAATTTTGCTAACGTGGCCTCATAAGTACGAGATCGTTACGCCGGTTCTTCTCGCACGGTTAGGTCCTTTTTGATTTTAAAGAGTTAGTTTGAATTTTCCCCTCTTTTGGGTGTCTAAGACTTTGTCTATGACATAAGCTATGCGATAACAGAGATGGGGCAGGGCTGCACGTTTCATTACTCGTGTTTATAATTTGATATTCCAGAGTGCTTATTTATTCATTACACCGTAGCCTGAAGCAATCGTGCGATAAGCTATTTAATAACTGCAAGTCTCGCGTTTATCGCTAGGCCGTACACTTACAGTTTCTGCTTGCCTTAATTTTTTTTCTAGTCTGGTTTTTTTTTATTTGGAATCTTGCTTGCAGCAGTAGCATTAGATAAAAAAAACGTTAGATACTTGTCTGTGACACTAAAGGCATATGTGTTTTAGCCATTGTTAAGTTAACCACATAGTGTAAAAATTATACATTCGATAAGATTTTATAGTTATATGGTTATGGTTATAGAGTAATTGATAATGTTTGTACACCGACCTACTTAGCTCATGTACGTGCGTAAACGCATCTGGCGCCTAGGGTTGTAGAATTCTAAGTAAATTATTTTTTTACTTAAAAAATGTTTGGAAGGAAAGTTCTGAAAAGTTTTAAGAAAGTTTCAGTAAAGAGGTCCCTGATTTTGGTCCTTAATACCATCAGCGTTTCTATTCTTTATATACCGTCTGTAGCTAAGCCGGTATGAAAGAAAGAAAAATATTTATAGCTTATCTGTAATAGAATAAAGATTTTGACACACTCGTTTCATCATCATCTGATGATGGTGATGGAGATGATGAATCTTCATCACCATCATTAAAAAGTTAAATTATTTGTAAAAATCTTTATTAAATTAAAGTTAAATCATCATCATCTGTACATATTTCCATAGGAAATATGTACAGACTACTCAACCCTAGCTCCTGGTCACGTTAATCTGTACAGCTATATAGTATAAAGCCAGACTCCTACAATAGTCGACTGTAGTCACCAGACTGTGTCATTACATGTTACTAACACTAACGATTACGATAACGCGTTCTCAATCTAACTTCGAAGCGATGTATGGATACGCATGAATTTACAGTATGCATTCGACAAAATTGCACTTTCGTTATTTTATTTATTTTTATTGTGGATGTTGTAATTACCCATTAACAAAGTGTGAGTAAATATTTTAAATATTACAATAAAGATTTCGCAAACCGTTATTATAAAGTCATGTTAAAACGTATCATAACATAACAATGAAATTTGGTCAGTAGGTCGGATTTGTGTACTAAGATTATGCCAAAATAGTATAATATGAATATCAATAAAAATTTACTGGAATTATATCACTACAATCCTGAAAGCACAGTCTACAGTGTTCGAGAAACATGCAATTTTCAGAAATCCATCTAACATAATCTAGTTACACATAGTCCTTAATTAGATACGTCCAACGCTTGATGCAGATCTCCGCTTCATTCACAGTTAGTTGGAGCCTTAGGTTTTTATGTGGTTGCTATAGAGATCCTCCTGCAGGTAAAATAGGTCGGAACAAACCGTAATCTATACCTCAATTTAATAAAATTATGCAACCATCATGAAGCTTCGCTCCTTGTTCGGCCTAGTCAAATGACTGTTTATTTATGACCGTAGGATCAAGTAAACGATATTAAAAGTCATATTTGTTCGAAGTATATAACGCCCGTTAAATTGTTGCACCAAAATTTGTTTATAGCGTAGAACATTTTCTGGGATAAAAAGTAATCTTGTCTTTCCTTTTTGTCCGGGTATTAGTAAAATCATACCAAATTTCAGCGAAATTAAATTGAGCGGCTTGGATATTAAGAGGTAAGAGACAGACATACTTTTGCAATAATAATTTTACTAGTATAGTTTGGACTACTATGGATATGGAAGTATAAATTTAAAAATTTTTAATACCTAATGCGGACTGTTTCGAACACCCAGATGCACTTAATTGCTCGAAATTGTAGAATCAATGTACTGATCACTGATGCTAATAATATAGGTATAAATATTCTAGAAAAGGGACTTATACACGACACGTTAATAATAGTGCCCATCGGCCGTGAGGTTGGTACTGATAAGCTTCAATGCTACGCCCACAATCTTACCGGATTTTCATTAATTATCAATTTAGATAGTGTTAATATTAATGGAGATATTATTTCCTGTATGAGAGTTGGGATAATCTTAATTGTTAATGTTACATGCAGTTAAATCAGACTTATTCTCGAAAAAATTTTCAAAAATGCGTATTCCACTTGAAAATAATAAAAATTTAGCCACACACTAAAGAAAAATATAGCTTTTTGTTAGGCTACACATCAAACGGCTAAACCTTGTTGTAGGTATTAGTCGATTGTTATCAAATAAAACCTTTATTTACATTTTGCATAGTTGCATAACAGTTAAGTCGAATGTCGTTTTGCACGTACCGTTATTGTCGGTGACATTCTCTCAACAACCTGACCTGTACAATATGCATAAAATCATTGTTTTCAACGTAAAATTCAAACACACATTAGAAGACTTGAGTGAAAGAAACGGGTTAATTTCTGCATATTTTACAACATTAGAACGATCACTAATTTTTCTCCTCTCATTTCTAGCTTTTTGGATAGTTAAAGTATTTACTAACATGAAAATCACAACCACTCCGCACGTGGTCGCATCACGTATTATGAGAATAATATGTTCTTGTACCCAATTTAATAGCGCTGTTTAACCATTTTCAACTTAGATGCCTGGCCATGGACAATGGCACCATATTTCTCCATATTATATTTAGAAAACATGAATAATATTAGAAAAATACTGCTACCGTCACATAAAATATCGAAACCGTATTTATCCAAATATGTACAAAATCATGTTTTCTGACAATGTAAATTTAAAAAATACACTTAACGCTTAACTAATCAATGGGAACGCACCACCATTGATTGCCATTAGTGAATGCTAATTCAACACATATACCAACTGGTTTAAACGCATCACTTACTACATTCGAGCTATTTTTAGTACGCACTCGTCCTATTTTACTTACCACGACTTGTTCTGCTTTATCTTGATTATTTTCTGCAATTTTATGAAGGCATTGAGATGGTCCTTACGTCTCTACTGCAACAATGACGCTAAATTCATGAACATCGAAGAAAAAAGGTCTAAAGTATGGGGTCAAAGAATTATAAATGAAGTAAATAAATTATATGCCACAGTTGACAGACTCGGCAAACACTGTATGTCTGAATGTAAAGTACAAAATGCTTTAAAGGGCTTGTAAAGGTGACATGTAGCATGCGAGCTTATTCGTTAACTTTATAATGCTACCAATGCTATAACACTGAGAATTGTTGGGAATTACTACGCTTCGGAGGTTTGTTTTAATTCGTCGACGTAAAAGTTTGAAGTCAACTCGGTGAGACGCATGGCCGCTCCGCGCGGCGCCTCGGTTCTGCAACTTGAGTCACTCGCCGTCAGTTTGCTTGCGCTGCCCGCGCAGCTCACTCGTGTGTGGCGATTCGTCGCATTTTTTAAGTACATTCAAAACGATTTTCAAAGTTTGAGACCGGTAATATCCGTTAAACCGTCGCTTAGATTGCAACTCCTCCGGACATCCATATTTCGCTCTGCGAAACTGACACTGCTTCGTTCTGTTAACGTCAGTTTTAACAGATATTTTTGAAGAACCGTATGCTATTTCCTGCGCCTCGGAATCAGCAGGCTTAGTGCTAAGTTTTGTGAAGTGTGTGTATTTAGTGTCAAGTGCTATAAGTTTCAATTTGTTTGTAACTTACGTAACACAAGATCTGGATTGTTGATTTTGTACTTGGAAACGTCTATTCCTTTGGAATAAACAATCCTGCTATACATAAGGTATGTTACTAAATATCATAAGAATCTAGAAAGGTAGAAATCAACCAAATGTTGTAAAATATTTTTAAAAGTCCAAAGGTATTTCCAACATTTTAATGAATGTTGAAGTTACGTTGCCGTGCGCCTTGTTGTCCAAGAACTACTATATCTGTATGACATTGAATGAAAACCGGAAAATAATAATATTAATGCAAACGAATCAGAAAACGAGTTTTTTTGAGATCGTCAAAAATTTATCAACTCTAACTCGTGATTTACTTTAAAGTCAAGACTCTTATTAGTCCGAAGGCTTGAGAGTATCTAACGTGTTAATCGCTATGTCCATTAGATTTTAATTACTATGTCCTCAGGTAATAGTCCAACTACATGGTAGTGAATGTTACGATGATTGGCGAATTTCTTTTTACGGTATTGTAGGTCAAAACTTATATTAATTGTGAATCAAAGAGTGTTGCAAATTAAAAGTGGGCCTTTTATCCGTTCACTTTATATCTTTTTGCCGCGCCAAACAAACCTTTCAAATCATTAAATCTATTACTCTTAATTAAGCTTGATAATGACTGTTCAATTGACTACTATATCAAGACTTATTTTCTCGTTTTGGCTACTTTAATAACTATATTAAGGAGAATTTTTGCACGATTATTCCTTTCAAGGCCTATAATTCAATCAGATTTCTAACGAACCCAGTGAATTGGTTGAATGACGTATTCTAACGCAAGCCCTTCATTTCATCGATCGTTAAACAGTTGTTATTGCAAAGTCTAGACTACACGGATTATATTAGTGCTAAGCGAATAATGTCATTTACTGTTATATTTCTTACAAAGTAACTTCTAAAATGGAACACCTTTATGTGTATTGCTTCATTAGCTATTTCATGGTATTGTTTAAGTGGAAATATTTTTGTTCATAAAATAGCAGGTAAACATCGCAAGTAACTGTTTGGACTCATCTTGTAAACAATCTGAGATTGTTTTGATAGCAGACATCAGGGGATCTCGCACGTAACAGTGCTGTAACGTAGATCAATCAGACTTAACACGTAATTGTTGCCTCTTGACGTACTTCCACTAGTTAGTGTTCCTTCTATAACTCTTTTCGATTTCTTATTTACAACCGAATTTATATTGGAATCAAAATTTACTTCGTGTTTAATACTATGCCAAAGATGACAACTACTTTTTTTATAATAATATTTTTTCAGAATGGAAAATCTAATTAGTTCATGTGTCCTAGACCAGTGAATTTTCAGAGCCTGAATAATATACGATAAATTTGGATATGCTATGCCTAAAGTTGGTGGCTGCTTTTACCAGAAGTTACATAAGACTATAAATATGATACCTACTAGAAAATATAATGCGACATTATATCATTTATTACATCGCATAACATTGAATTGTGTTATAGTATGAATTATAATAATCCAAATAACAGTTATCAAGCCGAATCTAGTGTCAAGGAGAATGCAAATACAACCCACATAATTCAATTTGTAAGGTCTTTAGTATACAATGCCGTCAATTAAGAGCTAACTGCAATGTAAATTTGCTAACGTTTATTTAACAAATACTGGATTTCCACATAATTTCTACTACAAAACTACTACTCTCTTCTACAAAATGAGCGTAGCTTATTGCTTGATGGTATAGTTTGTTGTTTGTTCTGGCTATATTCGAAATCGACTTAAAATGCCTTAACGATAGTTTTCTCGTGTACAATTAAACACAACAACAACACTTGTTCATAAACCACGTAAAAATTAGAAATAAAGTTAAAACAGTCAAAAATAAAAAAAGCTTAAAAAAAAAAAAAAAATACAGTATTTACTCTGGAAGGCTCGATAATATTTCGCACGCCTTACAGGGTTCGTTAGGAGGTCACAGCTAGAGGAAAAAGTATTTTGAAGAAAAACTCAAGTCTGTAAAAGATTTGATGACGATAAAATTTTATACATGAAATCCAAGGATTTGAATATTCTAATTCTATTAACGTTTGACCCGGGCTCCAGCATTGTCTGTTATTTGTTGTCTTGACCCCTCACGACATGGGCGGACAGATCGTGAGTCTTGACTTTCCTCCAACTGAAATGAAAATGAATACTTTTACTTGTCAGCCAAAAGCTTGTAAATCATACTTCGTATCTGATCCTGACCTTCGCGGATTCTGATTCTGGCATAGATTTTCTCACGTCGAACATCTGCTATACAAAGAGATCGCTTTGATAACAGCGCCACTTGACAATATCTTAAAAACAGGGTTCGCTTGATAATTTCTACCCAGTTTCACCAGTATTTTCTTAACTATTAGCAACTTATCTTTAACTAGTTCACATAAAATTTTAGCTTTGTGTTACTTTAAATCAGATAATTTAATATAATGAATACTTACGATTATTTCTGTAAATACATTATTTATATCTAATTAATATAATGTACGTATTCCTTTGCGAGGGTCCCGTTATAACTTAACGTGAGTATTCGCATTCATCATATAAGCGTTGTATGGCTAGATTTAAATCCCATGACCCTAGGAACTCTCAGTTACAATGTTATAAACACGACTCGACCGAGACATTGACTATACATTACTGTTATATTATTGTAGGCTCCAGTAATTAATTGTTCAGAACCAACACTTGTTGTAAAACTACTTTGCAAAATATGTTTTTATAAGCCTTTGTTAAATCATAGGAGGATGTTTGCGGTAATTGGTTTATTAAAATGCGTTATGTGTATATACAGACGAATAGTCGTCTGTTTATAATTTTAATTTTATCAAAGATAATGGACGTCTCATCGTCATCAATTTAATGGACATGTAACTAAAAGTTTAAAATATAAACATTGATTGCTTCATTTTGTTCTAGTTACTAAAATTAATAAAAGGTTTTATTTAAAAAATACGTATATACAGTCGAACATATAACCTCATCGTTTTTTGGAAGTCGTTTAAAAATGCGTTTGCATTTTAAGAAAGTTGGTGTGCTAACCATATCCAAGTAACTTTTGTTTATTTCATTCTCTAGTTATTTGAAAGCATTATAAATTTATATTCTATCTATTCCAGCTAATGTGGGATTCTAGGCCAGCTGTACTTCCTATACACCTGACTTGACAATTACTACCTACAAATTTATTATTGCTATTATTTTGAATTACGGTGCCGTGAAGAGAAGATTGTCTATTTCTCGCTTATTTCGAACGTCTATTTGTTTCTCACTATCTAAATCTATTTCATTACGTTCTCCCATTGTTAAGCTATTATTGATTTCTGCTGGTTGAGCGTTGGGGTTTTCAAATAATTGTATCCTACCAATATCAATTTGAGGATCAAACGAATAGTTTTTATCGCAGGGCTGCTCCCTATTTATCGCCCTTTTTCTTATGTTATTAAGGGAATTCACGTAATGCAAGAAAATTGATTAGTTTCCACCCTCGATGAAGCAACGGAACATAATATAAAATAATGTGAAGCCATTATAGTTCTGACCTTAGTAATTTCATGTTATTCATTAAAAAAAGGTAAGCGTAAGCATAGTATAAACCGTAGTTTACTACATTTTTATATGTTTACGAAAAAATACTTTAATGTAGTGTTTCTAAATCTCAAATTTAAAATATTTTGTGGAATAAACATTGTAATAATTTTTTAAACTGCCGTTTTATAAACTAATTAAAATTTTTAACTTATTAGATTATAATAATGCAAAATTGAAGATTTATAAAACTAGATTCTGTCTCGTATAACGGTGTTATATGCGACGTAACAATTGTTAGAGCGAGACGAAAGATTTTCATACTAATTACTTTATTAGTTGCGTAAGTAGGATGCTTGCGAGTCACTTCCCTGAGCGTTTGCGCAATTTTCCTCCGCTGACCTTGAAAATTGTCAGTCAAGTTATTTAGCAAATTGTCTGCTAAGTAATGCATGTTTAAAACTAATTTGAAATGTTTACACTATGAAAATGAGTGTTGTATTTGTTTTGATTTAAATGAGCGTCATCGAATCGAGTGTCTGTTTTTTGTACAGAGTTAAAACGTTACCTTAATTTGGGAAGGTGACTGCTTTGTTAAAATACTGCATTGTGAATTCAACTAGGGTGCATGATATTGATTTTTGTTAACTTACATTGTGCTATGTGAAATTGGCTCTTATTGTAGTCCTATTAACTATTCCTTACAAAGCCTAAGACTGCTGGTAGAGCTTGCAGGTTGTAATTAAATTTGCGGGCGTCAGCACGCAAGGGGCGTTCTTTCGAATCATAATGCAGGTCGACTAGATGCGATTCTTACACCTTCTCGACCTGTACTCGTATCCTATGTTTACAATAATAATTCTTGTATCGTTGGCATTAAGTTTCAACTATGGAAATCTATCACTATTTGCTTGTTCCTAAAATCTATTATTTTCAGATTTCTTTCTTAATTCTACCCTAGTCTTGCTAAACTTGCAGTTGTATACAACTGAAAGTTATTTAATAGGATACATAGGGCTATTTTTCCCAAGATACACGAGGCTAGTTTTTCAAGTTGGGACAGCAAGCTTGTTCGCTTTTGAACTGTCTCGACTAGCTGACACTGACCTGTCAACGGATTACTACCTTAGAAATGAAGCAATTTTGGACTACACGAAGGCAGAACTACTAGCTTACTAGCTTATTGACATTATCTTACTATCCTGTCTTGAAAAACTTGACTCGTATGTCCTGGACATTAAATGCATCATATTGACGCTCTTTCTCATTAGTAAACATCAATATGAAGTTCAATACTCCAGCCCTTTTCCGGTGCGCAGGCCGTGACGGTTCGTCCGGTGTTGCGAATAATTACTTGAACCCTATCTTGTTTCGTCGTTTATAATCTAGAATATCATGATTACCTGTCTCTTTCTCTCTTCATAATTCTATCTCTGTTCACATCGCAGTAAGACAAAATATTTTCTATTTTACGACATTTTGGGCGATTTTTAGCTTAACTGTTTTTAAGGCATTAAGAGTCACCAATCATTTTGTTTCTAAATTTTTGGTATTCATTGCTAAATTAAAATATATTTTCTAATGTTTTTGTAATGAGAACTTGGTTTACCTTTTAGATTGGGTCATGTTGATCAAATTTCACTACGCGGTTGAACATTAGCCAAGTAAATAGGCTTAATAATATAATCTATTTAGGTTGCTATGGCCTCGGTTTGACACCACAAATTCACGCCACATACTATGTTATAATGTGGTTTGTACTATCAAATATGTTAATTTATAGGCAGACGTCAGACCTTCCTAAGCTAGTCGCTTTATCTCAAAACCAGATTACAACAATTAACCCGACGATGTAAAATTTTAACTTGGTACTTCATACTTTTTGGAACTCTGAATTTCTACATTGGTGGTTTTGACTGTAAGTAGTAATAAGTAAGTAGTGGTAACAGCATTTATCGTACATTTAATATGCCAAAATACGAATATTCCTACTCCTTATTCCTGTCTTCCGTGGTAAACCCGACGTTTCATTAAGGCCAAAAGCCTATGTTGAATATAATCTGTCCTTTCAACAAACTATTCGGTAGCTCCTTTTCTTCCGTAGTCGGTAGCTTTGTTAGAGCGTAAAGGAAGGATAAGCTGACAAACTTTCGCATTTTGTTACTATGGATGCTATGATGATCAAGTGATTTGATGTCCATACTAGAAGCGGATGTTCGAGTAATCAACTGATTCACGAAGATGCGACTGTCAGAAGTGGGATGACCACTTGACCCACAAGTTATAATACCGTTAACAGAATATTTTGTGATCATTACGCGTTTGTCAATAAAGCGCTCCACAACGCTTCGGGAACATATTTAAAGGTCTCCGAAGCAAGCGCTTATTGTCTCACTCTGAATTCTTGTAATGCAACTATAATTGTCAATACGTTAAAGATTGGCGGTATAGTTCATTAACCCTCCGTAAAAAAATGACAATTCTATACAAAATGTGACTGTCGACAAAGTTTTGTGTTGTCACATTGTTGTTGAGAATCTCGGTTTGTATAGAAATTTGACACAGGCTCAATGAACCATACCGTTAATCTTGAGCAAATGCATACTATAAATGTAAACTAAAGACGATAGGCACAAGACGACGATTTTGTACTTTTAAAGGATTTGGCCTGTATAAAACAAGTACTAAAACTTTTTATACTTATAATACCAAAAACAGTAAATAACTAGAGTGCTGTAAAACTAAATAATCCTTATAATATAATGCATGTACTAGCTTTTGCCCGCTGCTTAGCTTGCTTGACATTCGAAAATTGCGTAAAAATATTAATCTTCTTGTAAGCCTTCTCTGAAAAAAAAACTTTTTTCAAGACCAAACGTAGCCCATGTTACTTCATCCTTTTGAATAATTAAGTCAATGCCAAAATCATGTCGATTAGTTACTTCGCTTACGTGATAAGAGAAGATAATGAAACAATTAAACAGACAAACACTTCCCCATTAAAATATTACTAAAGATGTAAGGATTTACACGTTGCTTTGGAATTCTTGTTTTCTGTGGATATGACATGTTTTAATCGTTAAAATGGTACATTTCTGTAAAACGCTAACTTTAAAGTTATGCTAATGTAGATGCAGCGACCGAGCGTGGGATTTCTTGTTAATTAAAACTTCTCGGGTAATTTGTTTTATTTTTCTTTACGACCTGAGCTGTATAAATGTAAGATAATTCATAAAGTTGATTGAATCTTAAATTTTATGGTTCGATGCTTCCCGGATTAGAAGTAAATTCAATGATCTATAGATATAATAAAACAGTAAAATTGGAGTGTGTGTACATTCACATCAATGTGGGGTTGCTGAGGAACAGTTCATCTGTTTGTACGCGCAAATCTCAGAAAATACTGGATGGATTTGAAGAAATCTTTTTTTGCTAAATAGGAATTAGGTCTGGGCAGGTCTGGTCTTATGTACTACATAAAAAGAAATTTAGGTTTTCCTTCCTGACGAACTTCCTCCTGAACGCACAAACCGATTTCCAAAAATTACCTCGCGGACAAAGTCACGGGCAAAGCTAGTCTTAAGGAATAATAGTATTTTGAATTTCGATGGGTGTCATTTCCGCTTGTTTTATGGCTATGTTGTCGAAACTAGTGAAACACCTGAATAGGGAATATGCGTGTAAAAAATTATTGAATGCCAATTTTTATGATAGTGGTCAAAAGGATATACAGAATGACAAAAAAACCTCAGATTTCTATTGAGAAATGAGTAAGATTTTAGCGATTTAAGTTTTCTCCCCATCTCTTTCTCTCAAAACGTAATTTAGTATGAATATTTGTATGCAGCTGCAGCTGCACAGACTTTGACGTCACAACCAATATCGGATCACTCTTTCTAACTGACTTCTTTAAAGGCTTATAACTTTGTTATTTTCAATTTTCTCAAATATAATACAAACAAAAAATTTAAAAAACATGCATATTCCGTATTCCATGCCATCACCCTTAAAAAGAGATCGTATTCCTTCTTAATAGGGCGGTAACGCGCCTGCAACTTTACCCATATTGCGAGTGAGTTTTCCACCTTATTTTATAAATAAAATCCTAGCAATCAAACACAGAATCACATGCTATACGCGCGAACGACTCTCCCACTGGAAATTATACCTCTAAATAACGTTTGTAGAAAAACACGTGTAGATCTCCGAACGTGAAAAGAACGTAAAGCATCGAACAATACCGTAATTGTCGTAACCGTTAATACGTGACTAGTGCACGTACACGTTATGTAGGTCATACACGCTGTGGACGAACTGTAAATAATTAAGTTATTACCTAATTTAATAGCTTATCGGGTGTTACGTAATACTGAAAAAAAGTGTATCTATTTTGTTTGCAAACTTGTTATAAGCCAAATAGATTGTTTAAAAGTCTTACATAAAATATAATGGGTTCTAAACTGTATAAGATAGCCCTAACTATACCCGGCAAAATGTAGAGTGACGATTACTCCATATGCATAACAAATTTCAATAAAATTCGTTTTGGGGGCTATTGTGAGTCTACGCCCGAAAACATACTGGCTGGCTTTTTGGTATTATAACCCCAAAGTGACAGCCAGTCAGCAGTCACGTGTCACTAAACCGACTTCTACATTGGAACTTGGGTGGCATTCTCGTATTATGACGACAACATCATCTAACTTTAGATACGGTGTTCTTAC
>JAOTAV010081431.1:0-12408 GCA_026546445.1 Cyclargus thomasi | reverse complement strand
AAACCAATTAACATTTTCCCACGTCTATTGTATCTCAAATTGATAACGTATAACATGAAATTTGTTAATTTTATTATAAATGGGTATAACATAATATTCTCTAATTGTTTATTCTCACATTGTTATAGATCCTTTCATGTTTAATTCATCAGCATTAAATTTAAATTTTGTATGGATATTAGTGCAATATTCTTTTGTATTATTAGTGATTAATGGAAATGTTATCACATTTTAGCGTAAATATATTTTGTCCCTGTGGCTCAGTTGGTAAGTGCGTTGGTAGCTTAAGCCGGGGGTCGCGGGTTTGAATCCCGCCGACGGAACAAAAAGTTTTTCAATGTTCATGGGTCTTGGATGTATATTAAATATGTGTATCATTTAGTAAAAATCTTAAATATATGTATAATATAAAGGTATTAAATATATTTCCGTTGTCTGGTACCTAGCATGGTACTTAGCATGGGGCCAGACTGACGTGGTGTAAAAGCGTCCATAGATATTATTAATATATATATTATTACTACCCTAATAGTTGATTGTTTTTTAACTGTAAAAGAGTAACAGATGTTATATAATATTGTTTTATTTAAGTGCAATAAATTTGGTAAAAAAACATGCTCACGTTAGCTGCAAAAGGAATCAAAACTAATTCAATATATCACGGTACAACGCACTGAAAAAAGATAAACCAAAACCACAAATACAATGTTATCTAGTATTGCGTATTTGTGTGACATCTACGATAAACCGATCGGAGATTTATTGGATGTCGTGGAGGCATTAGGGAGGGGTATCGTAAAGTCGATACGGACACAGAATAAACGTTATACAGTAGAGTAGCTAAGAGTTCTTAAAATTGCACTCATTCGACACAGAGACAAGTATTATGCACGAACTATGTGAGAGCACCATAGGCCTCTCTCATAGTTCGTGCATATATGTATAAATGTTTGTCATTGAATTTTAAAGCCTCCAATGGTCTAATAGATTTGAACGTGGCTCTTGACTATGGAGTCGTGGGTTCTATTCCCCGCTAACTTTGTTGACATTGTCCTAACTTAAACTTTTCCAAGTTTAGTTAGGACAATGAAGGCTGATCGCCCGATTGTCGCCTAAAGGAAGAGAGAGTATTCTTGCATACGTCGTACATATTATTACCAATCTTAATGGCTGCATTCCTTTGCAGTAGCTATAACTCATAATAGTATAACTTGAGGAATCAAGTTGTCTGAAATCACGCTCTGTCAGCCTAGAATGAAGACATGGATCTACTGTTTACTGTTTATATTGTAAATCGAAGGTCCAAGAGGTCAACAAAGGATCATTGATTGCCCTTTTTGTTTGCAAAATTGATATAATACATCACTAAACTATACCGGAAATTTAAACAAATTGGATGTTTTCGGCTTTCGGATATAGATTATCGACTTTTGGAACACGCCTTTGTCTTTTCTATACTTTTGGAGGATGATTTAATTTTTTTGTATATATATTGAACTAGCTGTTGCCCGCGACTACGTCCACGTAAAACTTAGTAATTTAACCCGTTTTTACAACATTCTTTGATTTCTGATCGGCTCCTTTTGGTCGTAGCGTGATGTTATAAAGCCTATGGCCTTCCTCGATAAATGGAATACAAAAATGTATTATTAAGATTTTATTATGGTAGTTTTACTGTGAGGGCGGAATCTGAATAAGGTTTTTTTGTTGAGTCCTATAATAATGTTCATGACGGAATTGTCTGGGTTTGTGGTGAGTTAGTTTGGGTAGATAAAATTAACTTACAAATGAAGTGGATTGTAAATTTTGGCATATTGGCGGTAAATAAAGCGCAAGTAAATATTGTAAAAGAACAAGTAGGACTTTAAACTTTATTACTATTTCAGTAAAGTTGAAATTCATTTATCGGTGGCCGTTGTGGTTTGAACATAATGACGAATGTGGTTATCCCATATGCCGTTTTTAAATTTATAATTAAAATGAGAGCAAATATTTTAAAGCTGAAGCAAATTACGGAGTTTAATTTATTGCGTATCGAATTTCCATTGTGTTATAAAATTATAAACATTTAAGCGTGTAAAGATAATAAATAGTCGTGTAATAATTTTCTATAATCTAGATGTTTGTGTCTGGTACAATTGTTACTTACATCTACTCCGGCCGTGACCTTGTGGGTAACCTATAATTTGCACTTGAGAGGGAACAACATCGAGCATAAAACCAAAAGAGTGGAAATGTTATTAGTTTCGTGCGAAAAAAAATCCGCCAAAAGCCACTGCGGTCTGATTGGTCGGAAGTATCGGGGTACGTACACAGAGATCTCTTATTGGTGCGTACTGTTTTAGTGCGAGCGTTAGTTGGTTGGCGGTTAATTTTATTTATAATATTTAGAACACCTGCTTACGAAAGTTAAACAGATCTGTTCGTCATATCAAGCAATAGCGCGATGTAGCGATATTTATTAGCAAAATACCGAAGACTGTTATATTTTGTTTCTAGTACTTTCTTGTAATAGCGTTAATAGGAATCTCTAGCGATGATCATACATCTAGAAATACAGCCTGGAGACAGACAGATGGACAGACAGACGGACAGAAGTAGTCGTAGTAATATTTCTAATATTACGGGTTTTTACCCTTTGAATACGGAACCCTTAAAACGAGAAAGTATTAATTTAAGTCTGAAAATACTTATAATTTTCTGGACTGAGTTTAATAAAGCAAGACTCCACGATTATCAGTGAATATTTTACATTTGTAAATTTGTAAATAAGTAACAAAGAGGGCAATTACTCATTAACTCTCAAAAGCTTTAGAGAAATTTAACATTTTGTACCTTGATTCTTGTTATTTTTGAGCCGTATGGAATAATTTTAGTAGCGAACCGTTTAAATATTTATTATTAGCGTTAATAAATATATGTTTAGCTCTAATAACAGAGCCATTCCGTATTATTTTAAAAAAAAAGTAGCAATAGAATACTTATTCAAGCTACTTGAACATATTTTATAATGTATGTATGTGGCATAAATTACCACACATATACAAAATAAAATATGTTGAAATGATTTATTACAAATTCATCCTTATGCCACCAAACTAATTAAGCAACGAACACGTTATGAAGAGCTTTACATCGGCACAAATAGGACGGCTTGCCCGGTGGAATACCACGGCCTCATAGAAAAGCAACGAGAAACAGCGGTAGCGCAGCCAGCGCGGCGTAGCGAAATCTTCCATCGATTGAGTGACTACCACAGTGTTTACCAGAGGCTGACTATAAAAGTTAGTTAATGCATCTACCTTATCATAATCTCTGCATCACCCTAAGGTTTGGGTGGAAGAAAATGCCATAAGGCATTTTTTTTTGTATGTTCAACGATTACTCACTACTAGTGAAACGCATTTTGAAAATCGTTGAACATACAAAAAAATATATCTACCGCCGCACATAATAATATAACCTCCTTGTTTTTGGATGTAGACCAAAAATACACGATCATGATGATGATGTCCAATGATTGCCGTATCACCTTGGCTTCCATCGACGTCCTTTATAATAGGCGGATGTCAAAGTGATGAATTGCCCCCTGATATTACAAAGTAAATGAACTGCTTTTTAAACACACCCCGGCCGGGGGGTGAAAAGTGAAATGTCTCCGTGACGCGGCGAAAAGCCCGGGAAATTGCCCCGCTCTTTAAAAAATTAAATCCGAATTTATTATGTCCAATTACTATTTTCCTCATTCTTTTTGTTTTAAAGGATTATAATTTTGAAGCTTTTAAGGGTTAATACTGATTGAATTATGAATGATGCATGTAACTTTATTATGCATTTGTTTACGGGAGTCTTGCATTTTGAAAAAGCCGGTCGCTATAAAGTTTATAATGATTACGATGAATTCACCAAATCTCATACGTATCTTTAATTCTTTTATGTAAAACTTCAACTGTGAAATTAATGAAGGCATCCTGGCGTAGGGCCCAGTTTTGTTCGATAAACTTTATATCGTTAACGAGTCTCGATATTCATAGAATAGGAAGAAACTTCGGTTTTATGAATATGTGCGAGAATATTAAAGTACATTTTAACTTGTTTGTATTTATTATTTCACTTAATACAAAGTTCATATTTGCAAATAATATTGAAGGCCGTGGGCTGTGTAAAACTCAAGGAAACATTTTGTATAATTCTGAGAAACTCACATTATATTAGGAAATATGGGTTTTAAGGATTCGTTCAGTTGGTTTCAACCAACCAACTAACCAACCAACCATGGGTGACAGCAGTTGCGTTCCATCAGGTAACCCGCCTGCTCGCTTGCCCCATAAATATCATAAAAACAAATTGTTTTTATGATATGAAAAGTTTTAAAAAATGTTTATTGAAATAATGCCTCAACAAATTGTTTTTATGATATTTATGGGGCAAGCAAGCAGTCGGGCTACCTGATGGAACGCAACTGCTGTCGCCCGTGGACGCTCGTGACACCCGAAGAGCCGCAAGTGTGTTGCCGGCCTTTATGAGGGAATAGGGAATGGGTAAACTCTCACTGAACGAAACAAAGTACAACGCCGTTTCACACCAGTTTTCTGTGAAATATAACGTAATGTAAATGTTATGTTTTCATCACAAAATATAAAAACCCGCTTAAATATGTTAAAATTATCTTAAACATAAGATTTTCGTGTCACATGATTTCCATTTTAGCGAAATTTAGTAACAAGTCCAGCGAAAACAATTATAAATATTAGTTTTAAGCGATATTCAAAACTACTCAAATGTACGATTGATCTTGATTGATAGCAATTTCCGCTTGACATGTTACATCTGCTTGTTGAGATCGAGTTAGTTAATCAGCTAATTTTTCAAGATAATACAATTTAATTTCACTAGACATTTTTATGGACGTCCCGCGCTAATAAACTTCTCCAAGCGCAAAATGACTCCAGAATAATGCTCTTATTTTAATTATCCTAATCTCGGCCTCGCTTCTTTTCTTATTTTCATAGAAAATAAAGGACCTGTTGGTCTTTCAATGTCGAGTATAATGACACCGAAGCTGGGTTTTGAATATATTTTTAAATTAACATAAAATATTTTTTCATTACAAAATAACCTACATTTTCTTTTGCAGCAGCTTTAATGGCTTGATGGACTGACGGAGATACAATATTTATATTTCGTTTTGTTCTCTTCCCAGTTTATGATGTAAGCCTGCTAAAGCTTACTTAATGTATTTAATTGTCGACATAGTCTGGGAAAATAAGAAACCTTTTTAAACAGGAATATTTATCTTTCTTTGACCCACTGCCGGGGAGGTGAGAGGGCTATTTTTGTAGTAACTTGAGCATCGTGGAGATAAGTTTTGTAAATCAGGTAAAACATAAAAAAAATGATAAGGAAATTTTTCATTTTAGCAGTAGAACAAGACGCTATAGCGATTATAAGGTTATAAAAAATTGCTCTGAGAAAAAATATACATTGAACATTTATTGGACGATTTTAGACTGCTGTCTAAAATTAAAGCATTTAGTTGAGTATAACATAAAAGCTGGAAAGGAAGCTTGGTTGTGAAAATATGATGATTTATTGTTATTTTATTATTATTATATTATTATTATTATATTATTATTAAATTTAAAGGCTTACCTTACATAAAAATTATCTGTGTTTTATATTTCCATATAATAAATTTGTTGGGATTGTTATTTGGTGTATTTAATATACATTTTTTTTAATCTGACAGTTCAACGATATTTCGATACTAAAAATAACTTTTTAAGTACCAAAGCAACATAGGAATTTGAGTTTTATACCATGATAATGAGAGAGATGTAGAAAGCTTACACTAGCTTAATCTGATGTGCTCGAGTAAATCCTAAATTGGCTTCTTGGCTCCCCTACTATAATAAGGGGCTCAAGACGAAAGCACTATAGGTCTTTTTTATCTTACAAAATACAGTTGACGATTTTCACGCCATGTCAAATACATTTTTCAAGAGCATTTCCTATCGTTTGGAAATAAATCGTCTGTTATGGAACGTACATAACAGGTGCGGCGTAGCCTTCCTGCCCCAAATACAACTGTCTACCCTCGTCAGTTCCTAATTATATATTCTGCTTTTCATTTGTACATCTAAGACACTGTTTGAGGGGCTACGATATTAAGTATAACGCTAACTTTTCTTCGCAGTGTTACCCACAGAGTAGGGAAGATAGGTTGTATAATTTTCTTGCAATAAAAAGAAGCCTTAGATGTGGTGGATATACTAATTAGCATCAATAATTTCGTGTCACTTAATTATTTTGCTAACATTAGATAATATATCATGCTGGTTTATAGCTGCACTAGCATGATTGCCGATATTCGGAAACGGCAAAAGCAACAAAATTGAATTTGTGGAAACTAACTACCAACAAAATCGTGTTACATTTTTCCTTATGCAGGCACAGCCAGTGGCTACTGAAAATCAAGTAAAGTCTATAATTAATTATCACTATCTCAAGAATAATTAACTTAACAGTAAATGCCGTTAATGATAAATTTTTCCATAACACTAGTCTAGCTAGGGTTATATTAGCTTTCGTAGTTTTAGGAAATTATTTTTTAAGTGAAAGCTCCGTCTAGTTTTTATTAGTTCTTTTTTTCACTTACGCGTACACGAAAACTGTGTTAAAGGCTTTTTAGTCATGATGCAGTGTATATTGTTAACAATTTCTCTCCAAAAGTAAATTGTTCGTGAAAAGTATGTTTTAACGACTAAACACTTCACAGCAAAAGCCAAGCAAAGAGTGATAACAATACTTTCTTTTGGATAAAAATTTTTGATACTACGTACTAACATAATTTTATATAAATTAGTAAAAACGCATTTTCGTTATTAGTAGTATTATTTATTTAAACAAAACTAATCTATAATTTATGAATAGTATCAATAAAAAAGGCTTTGCTTTATTACAAAAACTGTACGGGCACGAATGCCATTTAGAATTCTCTAACAGTTATGGCGTAACCTTTAGGTATTTATCAAATTAAGGACCTGTTTCGCGGCTCTCAGATAGTCTATCCACAATTTTATTTCGCAGATGTTGTATGGAGAATCTGTCAAAAAAAGTTGTAGATAGCCTAACGGTTACTTTATCAGTAAGCGGTGAAAAAGGGCTTTAGTTTCGTTAAAATTTATTATTTTTACTATAGATTTTTATGAATTATATAACGAATTGACAACTTTAAAAAAAACATATCGCACCTCTAATCATGAAAAGAAGTAAATAAGAGTATACAGTCGAATTGAATAACCTCTTCGTTTTTTGGAAGTCAGTTAAAAACGAAGGATATAACAATGAAAGAAACAAAAATATTTACAATATACCAACTCAATATTTTAATAAGTTTGTGGTATAATCATTCAGCTCAGAATAATAGCTTTACATCTCAATAATACAAATATAAGACAATCTTCAACCGAAATAATTGGCTTGCGATGCTGTTTGGTGTTCTTGAATTATTCTCTTGAGACCTTAATTTGATTATTAAATTCTCCCGAATTTCTGATTGGACCGCGATACAGCAAATATTTGGCAGGGAATTGTTGAGGAGCAAACGACCTCGTCTTGCCTATACAGGAGTAATCAAAGGAGCCAACAATGGGGTAAAATTTAATTCAGCTTTGCAATTTTTTTTTTACTTTTTACATTCTTCATGACTTTTGGATTTATCGCCTGAGTCTTTTCGGTAAGTTATTACGCTCTGTTTTAGTTTCGGAACAAACTTGCCACTTTTTTCGTGAACGTCTTTTTTATGATGTTGCCTTATTTCTATCAGGCAGCAGCCCCCTTTACTTTTTTGGTAGTTACTGCTGTGTTAGTAAACGCACAGTCTTGTATACTTTTTACAAATTTTCTTACATCTAGATCCAATTATTCCGAACTTTTAAGACTCTAATGTCTATAATACTTCCTAAATCTTACTCAAACTTTCCCAGAACTGATATCAAAACCCTCCTCGATATGAGTTATATGATTTTTTTAAGTTGAAAGCTTTCTACAATATTTCTGACTGTAAAATATAAAACGGTTCAAGGGCTTTCATGTGATAAAAAGGTGGCTAGGAATACTAGAAAAGTTATATATAATAACTTTCCATCTAGTAATTTCTCAGATTAGATTCTGCTATAGCAGAATACGAAAACCCTTATGTCAAGCGAAAACTGTGCCTCATTATCTAAAAGCATCCACTACATTCTGAGAAAATATCATTTTCCAAGAAATAGTCAACAATGAGAATGGAAGCGCAAATTTTCATCTTATGAACAATTCTGAATGCAATACAAACGCACTCACCTGTGAGTCTGTTTTGTGCAGAAACTATGCAACAAGTACAGCGATAACGGAGAGGCGAGACTCAGAGTAAAAAATTAAGCTCACAGAGACACAATTTCATTAAATATTTGTTAGCATACGTATAAAGTGTACAGGTTTTAGCTCCCTAAATACGCGGTGCCATTGGCACATTGCGTTAAATCTATAATCGCATACTGAGAGTGGAAGTAAGTATTATTTTGTTACATAGTTATAATACTAAACCATCTATATATTGCGGTTATATGGACACTGTACAATGTATCTTCCTCCCATTTTCTTACTCTGTGGCGCAGTGGATAAGCTGGTTCGAATCTCGCCGACGCAACATAAGTTTTTCGATGTTCCTGGGTCATGGATATGTATTAAATGTTTATTATATAATTAAAAGTGTATTAAAATATATGTTTTGTATAAAAGTATTAAATATATTTCCGTCGTCTTATACCTGTAACACAAGTCCTTCAGGTACTTAGCACGAGGCTAGACTGGCGTGGTGTGAAGCGTCAATAGATATTATTATATTATTAATATTATTTTTGTTAAGTGAATGTTATGTACGAAGCAAGTACTGATAAAATCAAATTCATTACTAGTTACTATGTAGATGTTCGTCTGTTTCTCTTTGCTAGTCTATGGCAAAAAAAAAATCCAAGTAGTACAGACATATAAGAATATGTCTAAGACATTTTTAAAATGATTATAATGTAATCGAATTGAAAATTGAACACTTTGCTATAAAAATTACAATGATTTGTAAATATCTATTTAGCTTAGCAACAAAGTAGTCCAATTTTTACGCATCTAGCATACAATAATGAACTTTAATGTGACTCCAGAAGAGGCTATTTCGTGTGTCAAAAACAGCATGTCCATCTTGTGGTAGTGAGCAATCTAGCCATAATGTCTCCTTAATACTAATATATTGCCTATTCATTAGGATAACTTCTTGATAGCCCTCTTAATTGTAAGTAACATAAAGTACCTGCATATAAACGTACATTCTTACTTAATAGGTATAACATTTATCGACCTTAAGTTTTACCACAAATTTTAGTTGTTCTCTTTAATTTTTTCTGCTCTCAAGATACACCATCTGACTTAGCTCTTTTTAACACTTGTCTTGACAAAACTTCGTAGCGCGATTTAGCACTACGCCCTTTTTTTTATAACGTTATTGGGCGAGCAAAGCGTACATGTTTGTAGAACACTTTACGGAAAAACTATAAAAGCTTAAGGTTTGGGATTTTGCATAGTAATTTGAGTGTAAGACTAGATGTGACTAAAAATAAAATAGTATTATAAAAATGATTGTACTAGTAACGCCATCTATGAGTAATTATGTGCAATCGTAAAGATAAACTAAACAAACTGATCGAAAAAACTGAGTATCCACTTGTATACAGAACAGTAAACTTTTATTTTTAAAAATCTGTCACAGATCACTTTGCAAAACCTAATGTCACATCATTTAAAAAATCTCGTGAGCCCTTATAAAGTTGCGTTTTTTCGCTAGTAATATTAATATTGTGATTTCGCTAGTAATGCGAATGACATTGCCTTTAGTAAAAAAAATCTGAAAGTACCTTCCCAAAATAATTCTTGTATTTCTTGTACAAATACACAAACAAAAAAAAAACAAAAATCTCAAATATTAAACACACTATAGGTTCAAAGAATTTAATAAAACTTTTCAAAAACGACTTTCATTTCGGTCCCCATGTTGCGGTCATCAAAAAACGACGAAGTATCATAGGCGGCATCTGCACTGAATACCCTATAATACTAGATTTTCATTTTATACGCGTCAAAGGATAGATTTTTATTAAATTCTTCTCGTGTGCGTTATAGCCCGTAATATTTGATCGAAATTAACGTGCATTGTTTACACATCTATATATTAATACGCGAGTGAAAAACTTTGTACCTCTTTTTACGAAAGACGCTTAGAGGTAAAAGCATGAAATTTCACCCAGTTATAGTTAATATGGAGAAGGAGCGGTGGAATATCAATATTGTTTTTAAATATGTTTTAAGTCATACACATGTTTAATAAATAAAACGCTACGTGCACTACAATATTTTGTCATGACAACACGAAATACTCTTTTGTTTATTGTTGAAGTCTGTCATTTTTTAAAATAAAATTTAATGTCCTGTTAACGAGGCCTCTATGCCAAATTGAAGTCTGTAATTGAATTGAAAATAGAACATATTTTTTATAGCATACTCGACGGAGTTAAATATTATTGGTCGAATTTCGACCAAAGGGTGACCCCTTTTAAACTATGAATATAACATTGCCATGGCTTTTCACTACACTTTCATAAAACTGAATATTTTCAGTTTTATTAAATTAGAGGGCAAGCGAGCAGATGGTTTACCTGATGGAAAGCAACTGTCGTCTCCAATGGACACTTGCAACATCAAAAGAGTAGCAAACAAATTTTTTAGACTACCCACATCGGAACAGGGTATACAAATACAAAACGGTGTAGAGCCTTCGGTATTTTCACTCTCTTGACAAAACAAGTTTAGTCAGATCATTCGTGCCTTCGATGGTAAAGTTTTGATGTTATTTATGGTCAAAAAAACGTCTTTTTGATTAATTGGCTGTTTAACATTAACTTAATTAAAATTTAACAAACTCTCTGAATCTGAAATCCATGAAGAAGTTATTTAAAAGTGTGTTACATATTTTATTTATAAATTCTTTAGTTTAAATTATACTTAAGGGCTCCTTGTTCCGAATTTTGGACCCACGTACACAAAAGAATGGCCGCGAAGTCGCGTGGCTCGCGCTTTTTGTTAAGGAATCATAATTTGGGAAATAACACTAAATTATGAATTTAAGCGTGTTTCACTAGATAAATACTTTACCTTGGATTTTTGTACTATCGAGCCAAGTCGCATTTTTGTACTATTGAGCCAAGTAACATTTTTCCCTTAAATATGCATAACTTTTTACGGAAACTTAGATTACCTAAGCTCAAGACATATAACTTTTCTATAATCAAAAATGTAACTTTCTTGTGTAACTTTTTTCGTGTCAGAACTTTTTGTAGTCACAAAGTTGTTGTCCACATATCCTTGATTCACAGCGCGCGTATAACACGTCTACGTTAGAAAACCTACAATCCTATTTTCAGCGAGGGCTCCGAATTGATTTTATATTTACACGGTTTATAGTGGAGTCACGTTTACAAAGACTAGGCTGGGATCACTAACGAATGTTGACATGCCCGATTGCTACGTTGTCACTGTCGTGTTTACTTCTAAGAATAGTGTCAACTGTTTTTCCAAAGT
Organism: Cyclargus thomasi; assembly: GCA_026546445.1. Lineage (NCBI taxonomy): Eukaryota > Metazoa > Arthropoda > Insecta > Lepidoptera > Lycaenidae > Cyclargus > Cyclargus thomasi. The sequence goes on along the minus strand of JAOTAV010081431.1, from coordinate 738 downwards.
ATTATATCTATCATTAAGTCACACCTTTTTAACTGCTGATTTAAAAACGAATATTAACAATTGTAATTAAATATAAAGATTTTCACATAGTGCTTATAAATAAATAATTAAAACTACAGAAACGTAACTCCTTACCGTTTTAAATTTAGTTCCACTCAAACTATGATCTATTGTCAGCCCGATACCATTGAATATCACCAAAGTACATTTTTGACAAGACTTTAAAAAAATGTTTGACGCAGTTACTCTTTATCAGTATTTATTAATCGTAGGCTTTACTACTAACAAAGAGGCTTACAAACATAATTGTTATAAACCGTCTGATACCCCGCGCTTACGATAGTGGCGAGAAAAATCTTTATGTATTCGGATTGTCATTATTATTCATGAAAAATATTTAAAAAATGTGACAGTGAGAACATTATTATCAAACCAGCCACTCGTTTCAATTCCGATTTCGACGCTTCATACTTTTATGGTTTCTGTAATGTTAGTTTTTAAAAATTGCAATTCAAAAACCTATTTATACAGTTTCTGTTAATCCTCCAAGTAACTATTTAAATAACTAGTTGATGATGATGATTTGTACAGCACGAGAACCATGAACACATGTGTTGCATAGACTTAATAGCTATTAAATAAAAAAATATTCGAATCCGTTCAGTAGTTCCGAAGATTAGCGCGTACAGATTTTTTTTTTGTCGATTTGTGTTCTAGTACTGTTCCTAAGCCTAGGGG
>JAOTAV010081420.1:0-12408 GCA_026546445.1 Cyclargus thomasi | reverse complement strand
TCGGCGGGATTCGAACCCGCGACCCCCGGCTTAAGCTACCAACGCGCTTACCAACTGAGCCACAGAGGTCGTCAAATCAATATTTATCTTGATATATATTATAACTAGATGATGCCCGCAACTCCGTTACGCCAATATAAGTTTATCGCGCGGGAACCGTATATTTTTCCGGGATAAAAAGTACCCTATGTCCTTCTCCAGACCCCCAACTAACTCCACACAAAAAATCACGTCGCAAAGTTGCTCCGATGCGACGTGAATAAAGAACAAACAAAAAAATAAACACTTTCTTATTTATAATATTAGTATGGATATATATATTTTTAATTCTTTATTTTTAGAGGGTTTTTTCTACTAGAAAATGACACCCTTATAGTACAACAATAATCAAATAAATAACTTAAATACTATGTATGTTTGCGAAATAAATTCATAAAATTGTTGACTTAACCCCAAGTTAACAATTTTATGAATTTATTTCGCAGATTCCGCATTAGGACAGGACAATATAGAATTACATAATGGATAATTCTTGTGTGCGTGTGTTTGTCACTGAACTCCGAAACGATTGGGACGATTTTAATAAAATATTTTGTATAGTTTAGGGAATATAAGAATGGCTTAGATTCACAAACCGATACCGGCAGGATAACGTCTCTCGAGTCGCCGAAAATACATTAATTTCAATAAAATAGATCTAGTCGTTTAGGTATAACAATAGAACCCACGTTAGTAAAACCTGCTTCTCGGTGGTTTTAATGGTTCTGATTTATTTATTTTTATTAACATTATTAATCACCCGAATTGGCTGTTAAAGTGTAAAATTTATGACGTTAAATTAACTTACAAATTGCAAATCCCTCTGGCGCTCCATGAATTTAATAAAATTAAATAAAATTTAAGGTCAACGAGGTCAATCGTGGTTGAAATTTAATGTTTAATTACTTATTATAACAATGTTAATTCACATCGCAACTGGAGCGTGGTACAATATAGAGTCCGTAATAAGGTTGCAAAATAATTAATTTAAAATATTAAACTACAAAGAAACTAGCGCTCCGAAGCAATTAGCCAAATCGTAACGAATTGCCCTTTTCGTGTAACATCAACAGAGGAATTTTAGTATCGGGCTGGGGCTAAAAAGGCAATTTGGGTCGTTTTTAAAATAGTTTTTAATCTTAATAATAAATTAAGTAGAGATAAAAGCCTTCAACTGGCGCGTTTTTATCCAATATTATATAATTCATAAGATCCGCTGTCCTTTTCTGTCGTGTGACGTTTTTAAATATTCCAGAAGAGGATTGCAAATCTTGATCAGTTTAACACTGTTAAAATATTTTTATTAAAAATTTTTTTAGTCTTCATAGTTAAAGATCATATTTAAAAAATAAATTCCTGTGGTAATTTCATAATAATTATCGTGGTAACCTAATGTCTTCATACAAACCATGCATGTCGTGATGTCATAATGTGCTAACCCAGAATATTGCAATAAAGATATACGAAAATGTTACGTGCTCACGCTACCTATGAAATAATATTATTTTGATGGTAATATCTCTTGAATATTATCACTACATAACAGTATTACTATAATAATTGAACGTTTAAGACGCAGACTTCAACATTTTTGATCAATTATATACAACTTTAATTTTCGTATTTAATTTTTATTTGTTGACCGTACAAATTTTCGCCGATGTCTGTCTAATGCGGCAAGCGAAATAATCCTGTATAGTACATCAACTCGCCGATCAAACGTGAATATAGACGGATATGGACAGACAGAAGCGAGTCCTCTAGCGTTGCCAAGCGTCCGGATAAAGCCGGACATAGGCTTTTTGATTATTCCATTTGTCCAAAAACAACGGTGTCCGGCTTTTGTTAGGCAGACAAAATCTTCAATAATATAGGGTGTCCGGATTTTTAGATTAATTTCCGGTCAAACTGGCTGGTCTGTCCGGCTATTAAGTTAAGCGACCTGGCAACTCTATCCTCGACATAATCTTGCCTTGCTTATCATCGTCTGTATTCTCCGATTATAGGAGCCATTAAGTTTTGAAATATAAGTCTAAGACTGAGCACTTTTCATAGTAATATTGAATCAATTGGCCAACGTAATAAAGACATTTAACTCAGCTCGCTATGGAGATAATCTCGCCGCGTCACGACGTGACGTACCGTTTGCAAAACAAGCTAAATAACTAAAAACAGAAAACCCGACTGCCAATTACCACTTAAATTTAAGCATCAAGCTATGTATATTTCTATATTGGCTATTTAAAGCTCTTCATTTTGATACCTTGCTCGACCTAAATGGGTGAAAAATACATTTTTGGTCACTTGCGCTATCAAGACGAATCTAACGATACCTCATACGCTAAAACCCATCAAGCCGCTTAGACTGCAGAGAGTGCCAAACAATTATACATACTATCGAATAGCACAACCCTCCTTCTGGCGTAGTCGGGTAGAAAATATATACAGGGTGTAACTAAATATAATAACACTTTAGGGTGTGAATGGGTCCCTTGTATTGTGTTTATTGTGAAAGTAGTAACGCTGAAAGTGAAAACTTTTTTAAATTTGTACGCGAAAGCTCATGTCACTGCGGTCGATCCTACAAACACAGATTTTTTTTATCTTTCAGAACTACCACTTTCTCAATGAACTCTACTCAAGGAACACATACACAGTATATTTAAGTATTATCGCTTAGTTTTGTTCTTACACTCAACATACAGGCAACATGAGAAACAAGAAAAATGTTAATATATAAATATTTGTCTCTCTCGTACTACGCGCTAGCGCGTCTTCTCTACTACTTTTCCTCCGTCTTACGGTATTTCTATCTGTGGCTTCACCATGAGTTTAAAGCAATAGTATTTGTCGATACTCGACAGCGACTATGTAAATTTTTAGTCTGGCAAAATTTAACAGCGCCTCTAGCGGTCACTTGTGAAACTAAAATTGCCAAAATAAAAGTTTAGGTAGTCGCTAAAGTAGTAAAAAAAGTATCCACAAATACTATTGCTTCAAAAAATGGTAGACCCACTGGTCACCTCCTTAGGCGTGAGCAATATTTTAACAATATGCGCGTGACTGCGTTAAGTTTCTTTTTCAGTGTTGAAATTTATTTTTTGATCACAATTATACGTTATAAATTATAAAATCAAGTTAATGAAAATCTTATAGGAAAACATCTTATAAGAATGTTGGCCGCTAACTATTTACAACTGAAAACTGTCGTGAAACGGCGTTGTGCAGTGTTTCGTTCAGTGAGTGAGTTTACCGGTGGCCCAACTTCCCTAATCCCTTATCCCTATTCCCATTCCCTATTCCCTTATACAGGCCGGCGACGCACTTGCGACTCTTCGGATGTCGCGAGTGTCCATGGGCGACGCCAGTTGCTTTCCATCAGGTAACTCGTTGGCCCCCTAAATATCATTTAAATTAAAAAAATAATCATAAAACAGTAAAATTGGAGTTTCTGTAAATTTAATATTTTTACAAAATATCATAATAATCTATATGGGGGTGCTAATGAACAGTAATAGAACACATATCGACAAAAAAGGTGTCTTTTTGTCTGTTTGTACGCGCTAATCTCAGGAACTACTGAAATCGCTATACTAAGTCAGATAATGAAATCGCTAAATTACAAAGTATAGGAAAAAATGACTATTTACTCGAAGTTTGTAAAATGTTAGTTGTTCGCTCAGAAATAAAATTTCAGGTCTCCAATTTAAGAAATGACGCACTGTCGTCGAGAGTTTAATAGAAACTTTTAACCCTTTTTCACCCCCTTGTTAGATGGATAGAATTACAAAAAAAATGCTTAAACACGTATCCATTTATTTCAAATTAGTAGCTCAGAAATTAAATTTTATGTCCCTAACTTAAGAAACAAACTTTCAACCTCTATATCACCCCCCAAGGGGTCGAATTTTTAAAACTCTTTCTTAGTGGGTGTCTACTCAATAAAACAATCCTACTCACCAAATTTCATGGCTGTAGTTTTTGCTCGGCGATGATGAATCAGTCAGTCAGTCAATCAGTCAGGACTTGTTATTTTATATATATATAGATAATATTTAGGAATCAACATAACAAATAAACGTATAAAACCTGTAGCTTTGCTCTCCCTGTCCTTTTGTCTGGACTTGATCAGGCGGACTATCTCCATCAGCTCCTTGCGGGCCTTATCCCTTTCCACCTCCTATATTAAATTATCCAGAATTAACTATGCTATAAAGAGTATTTTAACCATTTACTTTATCGTCCTCAAACTTAGAAACCGTTAACCAACATTTGGTTGATTTCATGACATCATTTTGACGACATCATAATTAGAAAAAAATAAACTATCGACGTGTATTATAGCTTGACCACAACCGCTGTACCGCGCCTTAGGAACGTGGGACGGGGCGGGGGACGGGTAAGAATATTACCGGCGTCGGTTGAAGAGCAACTGACAGAGTAGCATGGTAACCATGGTAACCCTCCTCTGTGGTCAAGCTATAGTAAATTCGTTGGGAAGACAGTGTCAGAAATCCAAGTCAGTTAAAAAGAACTAGCTTGCTATCCTGGCTTGAAAAACTGGCCTCGAGTATCTCGAGCGTAAGAATTCATATCATTTCATTACTATGCTCTTTGGCCTCCCATAAAATGTAGTAGGAAAAGGCGAAAAACTTACAGAACCCCTAATACGGTTTTCAATGTCGATATTCTACATTGTAGGCTCATGAATGACTAGTGACTATTCGTTTTTGGCTGGTAATAGATCTATCAAATAGGTCATTCAACTCGTTACGATGCTGAATTTCAGCATTTTTTTTAACGGGCTTTGGCCCATCACGCAATACCACCACTGCATCTCCTGTGTCGCCAGGATCGACAGCGGTATCTAACCATGAAAACCCTTTGATATGATCTCAGGGAACCCGAGGACTTGTTAAAGCTGCCTTGGGACCCGCAACGAAATTAATCAGAAGAAGATAGGAGTAGGAAGTAGTAGAATTTCAGCATTTACTTGTAGAAGTATTTTCATGATAACCGTTCATTATAAGGAGGTTAATATAATGTTATAACAATTTTTCCAAGGTGGCGTAGCAATTTGTAAGTGACAACTTCTTTATAAAATTAGAAAGCAAACAAACAGACGGGTACCCTGATGACAAACAAAACATTTTTATGAAAGAAAAAGATAGGGACATTGTGAAAGGAATCAGAGATAAGGAATCACTCTTGACGGCAAATTACTATCGTATTGTTTTTCAATGCCTTCTTCTTCAAGCTCATCAAATACCTCAGAAACATCTGCTCGTGGACGACTCGAAATGATTTCAGGGACCATTAGTGGTCCGCGGACCACCGGCTAAGAATCATTAGTTTAAAGTTTTTTTTTTAATCGGGCGTTTGCTCACCACATATTCCCACCACTATTTCCTGTGGCACCAGGATCGACTGCGACTGTGTAACTAACTACGAAAACTCAAAGATATGATTTCAGAAAGCCCGTGGGACTTGGTAAAGCTGCCTTGGGACTCGCGCCGTCGTCCTCAAGCTTAAATACTGTTACCCACATCTGGTAGATTGACATTTTGATGCCATCATAATCACAAAAAAGCTCTATCGACGTGTATTACCAAAATTGTTGTAGCTCTTATAGTCATCGAGTTCTTAAAATTATATATTGCCGTTACTTAAGTAATAAGATTTTACAAAATGTCACATTTTTTGCTCATAACTCAGAAAGTAGTTTTTGTACATAGCGGTATTTTAGCTTGAGGACGGCAATGCGAGGAAATTCATCAGAATTATATAGGAGCAGGAAGTAGTAGAAATTCCTCCCCGAATACAAAGCGGGAAACTGCATCGATGCCGAGGATACATTTAAAGGAATGGCGAAATTTCCATGTGAGCTAAGCCACGGACAGAAAGTAGTAAAAATATATTCGTTTGAAAGTAGAGCGCTAACTTCGTTTAATACGATTGTTAACGTTTTTTATGTCGACATGAGAACTCACTCGAACTGTGCGCTTTGCCTAATTGAGCTAATTTTACTCTCGCGTGCGCCGCCTCCACTTTATAACAAGCTACCAAAGAAATACAAACGTTAAATGCTAATAATTTTATTTTAAAATAAGCATTTTCATTTTTTATACATTTTCAATGAATTGAGTTTCAAAGTGCGTATGGTGCATTATAAGTTATAGATTCGAGAAACTTTTGAGGGGACACTCGATAGAAACGTTTTTTGAAAAATAAATGACCACATGCCCGCCCCGTCATAGTATGCTTACTCCTACGTTACAAGTTTTCAACAATATTAATTATATCTATACTAATATTATAAAGAGGAAACAGCTCTTAATCTAGGATGCCTGTGTCATGAGAGCTAATGTATTTTAAAGTAAGTGTGTTTTAAAGTTCTTTTACCATTACTTAGAAGAATTCTTCCGAATCTATACAGGCTATATTTTATCCGGGAAAATAGATTTTTCGTGGTAGTGAAAATTGTGGAGTAAGTCGTTGAAAAAATTGCCGTACGTTAACGATCCTCGCGAACACTACCTAAATGGTTATAAATGTATGGTTCACTTCAATAGAAAAGTTGTAGATCTCAATAATGCCAAGTTAGATGATCCATGTATGTAAAAAGTCAGTCCAGCGCCTGATCTCTCGTCAGTCGTGTCGGTCATCCGTCCCACTGGGTTAAGAGATTAAAGGAAGAGAGAGCGCTCCTGTGTACTGCGCACACAATTGGGCACTATTAAATTGCTCCTGCGTAACAGGCCTGGTTTCTATGAAACCGGCCACCGTTACCGAAACCGGTGTGAGAGCTATATAGGACCGTACACAACTGTTTTGAGGTTAATCTCGGGTCTAGCTATCGAGCCTTGAAACTTCGTACGCATACGAGAATAATGAAAAAACTTCGCCCGTATGTTACAATAGCGGGAAAACGGGAAAATTTCATGTGGAAAACATATTTCCATCATTGGAAAAAAACATCTGTAAGTTTTTTCGTTACAAAAGCACCCGTTTGTAGTATTTTTGTGGCGATATCGAATTTTGAATGCTCGTGTAAAAAATATAAATAAAGATTCCCATATCCCTATTCCAATTCCCTTTTCCCTCATAAACGCCGGCAGCTCTTCGGATGTCACGAGTGTCATTAAGCGACGGCAGTTGCTTTCGATCAGGTAGCCCGTCTGCTCGCTTGTCCCCTAAGTATCATAAAAAAAGATGAATCACATGTAGTTTTCGTTTCATCGAGAAACGTAAAATTGTACAGTTTTCGCAAAACAAACGCATTCACAGTAAACATAACCGGTTACGAAATAAAACATCATTGTTATCCATTCGAGAAGACCTATTCTTCATAATTTTAAAGTCAATATGCGAAAGCGCTTTTAGTTTGCTTAAAAATGTAGCTAACTCAAAAGGCAAACTGTGAAAGAACTCCAGAGACATTTTCTATTAAACGTCGGCTTTTAATTTCTCCGAAAAGATTGTGTTTTCACTTTGCGGGAATATCGTGGGGGCGAAATAGTTTTAACTGGGAAGTTATTTTAATTGAAATTTCTGGTGTGTGGTCGAATTCGAAGACGAGATTTATACTTTTATTTTTAGCACAATCACATTTCCGTACTGCTCCCATGGGAGTTTTATATAGTTCATAAAAAGTATTATACAGTTTCTTCGCTTACGGATAGTCTATTTATTTGACAGACGCAACTTTATTTGACAGAATTTGTACGGAGAATCTGTCAAAGAAGTTGTGGATAGCCTAACAGAAACATTAACAGTAAGCGGTGAAACAGGCCTTAAATATCCTATCCTATCTGAATATCAAATTAAAATGAAATATAAAATCAAAGCTTTATATGTCACTAGCACTTACTAACGGCTTTGTCCACGTGGAAATGATGTATCTCACCGGAGCATGTATTTTTAATAATTAGTATCTTATAATCTGAGTCAGTTTACTTGTATACGGAACCATTCGTGCGTTAGCCTATCGCGCACTCCAAGATATTATAGCCTATGTCACTCTGTGTTATTGTAACAATCTAATGGTGAAAGAACTTTTGAAATCGGATTAGTACTTTTTTAAGTTTATTCGTGACAAACATCCAAAAACATAAATCATTAGTTTTAGCCAAGATCCTTCCCAACTTCCCAACGTATTTAGCTGGAAACGTGTTGATTACTTCAAACGAAAACACACAATCAACAATAGTGCGATTTATTTTCCATCATCATCAAGAAAACAAGCGATATTGGCTACGATTCCGCTCACCCCCAATTGTGTGATAGTAAGATTTAATTTTATGCCCCCCCCCCCTTCCCCACCCACCGCGTAATCATTTTTATTTGACATATCATATTACACACCTAAAGACCAAACCTATAGCTCTAATGGTTTTTCCGTAAAGTGTACCACAAACGTACCAGCAGTGGGATGAAAAGGATTCGCTTCGCTCGCCCAACAAACGCAAAAAGGCGAATGATACACCAAATAAATACGACTCCAAACAGAAGTGTCGTAACAAGAACTAACAAAGTACTATAACTCGAACTTAAATTGAATCGTGGAACACAAAAGGAAATAGCCGATCAGGTGGCCGGTGGTTTTTAATCGATCTACATGACAATACCTCGACCCACTTCCTTTGTACCCCCGGGGGTCCAAGTGACCCCCAGGCCTTGGGGACTCGATAGACCCCCTTGGGGTTACAATAGTGTGCAAATACAATATGATTAATGTGCTCGCTTTCTATAAAATCGATACTTTTGCCACTTTTTATCGGATGCAGGTCTAGTTTTAGTTTGTTTTTGTAGCTAGAATTTTTTATTAAGTTACGGTTGATTCGTGTATAATTCTACATGAATATTAGTAAATTATGTTGACGACCTCTGTGGCGCGTTGGTAGCTTAAGCCGCGGGTTGGCGGGGTGCGAATCCCGCCAACGGAACAAAAGTTTTTCAATCTTCCTGGGTTTGGGATATGTATTATAAGATTATGTAAAACATTATATAATAAAAACCTTAAATATGTGTATGGTATAAAAGTATTGAATATATATCCATTGTCTGGTACCCGTAACACAAGTGCCTCGGGTACTTAGCACGGTGGCCCCGTGTTAAGTACCCGAGGCACTGTTGGCGTTGTTATTTTAAATTGTTATTTTAATAATTGATAATCGGCAGAGAATACGACTGTTCCAATAAAATTTGTTGCGTGTCTGATGCTTATCCGTGTTCCAACTATTTTATTGTTATAGTTTACCAAAAATGTGAAACACTTTATTGATGATTGCCTGTCATTAAAAAAAATAAATATAATAAAAACATGCCATGCATAATATTAAAAATGGAAAAGCTTGTTCGTTATAATGTGAGTCCGTCAATGTCGGTTTTTGGAAAGTTACAGACTGGCTAAAAGTACAAGTAACGACTACACTTTTTTCGTCTGGCCGTCAAAATGTGAAATGGTCCAGAATGAATGATCTCCTTTGAAAGTGTGATATCATGAAATGAAATATGAAATAATTTATTTATTACTCTTACCACAAGAACACAATACAAAAACTATACTCTACAAGGATAACACTGATTTTGTGGGAGACTGGTGCCAAAACTAGGCGTTGCCTGTAACTGTCCTGGACACCAGGATCTCACTCGCATGGTCCAGCTAGTTGATACAGACTAGTGAACGTCAAAATATTCCTATGTTGTTTATTGGGTGTGAGTGTGTATGTATGTATGTATGTATGCATGAAGGTGTGTGTGTGTGTTTGTGAGTGTGAATGTGTGAGTGTGTGTGTATGATCATTTTTAGTCAGGTTCAAGCAGGATATTTTCCGTATTTTGGTAGTTTAAGGTTAGCAGCCATTTGTTTACTCTACTTTTACATGCCTGTTAGTAACTTTAAAAAAACATAATCGTACTTTGTAATAGAGTTTTGTAAACCTCGAAAACTCTACTTTAAGAATATGAAATCGTTTTTTATAAAAAGTTGCGTAAATTATATGTAAATTCAATTTAAAGCAAAAAAACGATTTTTCCCATGTTAATTAAATGGGAAATTAAAAAAGTCGAGCTATAGGGCTCATCTTTGGTGAGGAATTTTTAATATCAAATAGAAAAATTTGAGAGGGTATGGCTGATTCAAAAATTTTTTTTAAAATCACCCATATACAGTAGCATGTTTAACAAACTTTCACATTTACAACCTCAGTGAGATTAGTAAGAAAATCTCTTCTTTTTTAAGTGTGGTCAGTTCATCCACGGTTAAGAAACAAAAACCTAGCCCTCTGACCCAATTTGGTCCGCAGCCATATTTGACCCCGTCGAGAAACGGTCCCCAATCTAAACGTCCAATTTATAACTGTCGAGTCCGGATTTATGAACATGGCTTGGCCCACAATTTGTGTTACAACTTCATAATCTTATGATCCACTTGCGATTATTTAAAGATTTCTAATACGTACTTGCCTTTCTGAAACGACAGTTAATTCATAAATTGGTCAAACTCGTTTTAAAACAAAGTTGTTATCTATATATCAATACGCGAGCGGAAATTTTGTATCCTTTATTAAGTAAAGACGCGTAGATTTTGGATTTTTTCCAAGTTGATATGGAGGAGCGTGGAACACCAATATTATTTTAAAATGTGATTTAATTTTGCATATTTTAAACAAAAAAATGCTACGCACACTACAATATTTTGACGTTTGTTTTTTTTTTAAATAAAATTTAATGGCCTGGTAACGAGGCTTTTATGCCAAATTTAAGTCTGAAATTGAATTGAGAAATATTTATGGTCGAATTTTGACCACAGGGCGATCTCTAGTTCTCTTTGATATCATGTAATGTGAGACTAAGGGACTTCACCACTTCCTGTTAAGCGTCGGATAGATCTTCATTTAAAAAAAAACCCCTATCAGAATTATTCATCTATACGGTAAAAAATATATACTTGGTTTCTTTTTTTTAATTTTGACAATTTTAATTAGTAATATTTCGCAGAATCGGGGTCAATACTGACCCCTGCGGGGTGACACGTCGCGTGCCGGCCGCCTATCAGCGTTTTATCGTAATTAAGCCGACCGCGCACGATACGCTCGTGTCGATTTCACGTTATACTCGTTCAGAAACTCGAATTTAATTAATTATTTATAACAAATATAATAATAGTGTTGGTAGTTGTATATTGTTTTCATGAAACAAATGAACCGCACCTTATATTAGAATATTTTTTTGTTTATTACAAAAAACCGTGTATTTTTGATGTAACTTCGTTTGTCGTCATCTGTTTTCGTTCAAGGCTCACCTTTCACGGGAATACAGAAAAATAATCTCTTAGGGGACCATCCATGAAGTACGTTACACTTTAATGTTTAAACCTTTGTAAAGGTATTCAATTTTCTTTAACCCGAGTGTGACGTAACAAATTTACAATTTTACATCTAAAAATTTAAAGCCCCTCAATATTTAATTAAATTTAATATGTGACGTCACAAAACATTGCCCTTCCCCTATCACAACTCCCTTCCCCGTTATATGTACGACATTCTTAATGGTTATACTTTCCTTAGTAGTTGTGTGTAACGACTTAAAGACTTACTGCTAGTTACTTCGATAGCTCAGCCTTTGACTCGCAGTGTCAACGCTTCAACAAGCTAAATGTCTAAAAACAAAAAACCCTACTGCAAAAAACATTGCAATTCAAACGACTTGTTTTGAATTTGGCGCCAAAAATCCGCAATTTAGTTTTTTTTATATTGATCTATCTAGAGTCACTCTCACAGTAAATATTTGTTTTAACTGTGAGAGTGACAAACGACAACAATTAAGCCAAAATCCATCAAGCCGTTTAGCCTGCAGAGCTTTTATTTATGCATACTCTCGAAAAACTGCGACCCTCCTGGCGCAGTCGGGTAAAAAGTTTTAAATAAATCAGAACTGTCAGTTACAATCGAACTTCTGCCCGGGGAGCCCGCGCGATCGATCGCCGACAATTACAGAATATTTGAGCTGGTCTATTTCCGTGTTTGCAGCCGAAGTGCATAGAGAATTATTGAAAATCGCCCTACGAAAAGTGTACACTGTTATGAAAACACCTCAAAAATCTGCTTTAACTTAAAAGGTTCTGTGAAGAAAGAAGTGTACCTAAAATTTGCTGTCATATTAAACATTTAACTGACTTCTCTCTCGAATAGACATGTTGAAATCTAGAGCTTCTCCATACTAAGTGGATTTGGTGATGATGGCTTTGACAGCAGTTTTGTCAAAAAGTAAATTACTGTTTATATTGACGTTTTAAATTGACGACCTCTGTGGCTCAGTTGGTAAGCGCGTTGGTAGCTTACGCCGGGGGTCGCGGGTTCGAATCCC
>JAOTAV010081409.1:0-12408 GCA_026546445.1 Cyclargus thomasi | reverse complement strand
CTGGTTCCGAAGGTACTTAGAGAACTCGCGATTCCTTACAGATACGACTTTGGGGTTTTCGGCCTTATTTTAAGAACTGAATGCAATGCTACTACAATATAAAATATATTCATAATCATCATCACTGCCAACACACCAGCCACCATTAATTATCGTATTAGACCCTAGAACACCTCAAAATTTAAAGGGATATATGATTTTGGTTAAGATGATTTTGGTTTCATGATAAGTCGTTTAGCACCAAAAAGTAAGATTTTGTACCAACGTATACCTACCATTGTTTACAAGGTGCTAATGGAACTCCTTATTCGTTAGGGATACACATTTAGAGATTTCGACGTGATTTTTGGAACCCAAAGCATACGCTACTGCGAAAATTATATAATTATACAATAGCTACTATAGCTTCATTAATGTACCCACCATTATTCAAGTTAATTATTCCGTAGCTTGTTGAGCGATTTGTCAGTTCTATGGCGCGCTACACACCGCCGATGACGCCGACATATGTCGACAACGTTTTGTCGGTGAGCTAGGTTGTTGGCTTCACTTACAAAACATGTGTCGGAGGCACAACCCTGCTGGTACCTAAGGTGTGCAGTAAAGCTATTTACAAATAGTAACAATACGTAGAACGAACTAAATAATAAAGTAATAACTGATTTATATTGAAAACTAGTTATTTCCCGCGGCGCTACCCGTGGCTTAGTCGAGATTAAAATATACCCTATGTGCTAATTCAAGATAACAGCTTCATGCCAAATTTTATCGAATTCGTTTAGTCGTTTAAAGGTGAAGAAGTAACAAACATCACACTCACAAAGTTACAAACTTTTAAATTTATATTATTAGTAAGATGATATATTTGCCGTGGGGGAGCCATGCTTTGGCAGAAATGGACTAAAGCATCGACGTCCACACAGAAAACTGGCGTAAAACGGCGTTGTACTGTGTTACGTACAGTAAGTGAGTTTACCGGTGGCCCAACTTCCCTAATCGTCTATCACTATTCCCATTTCGGAGCGCGTGCGCTCTATACAGGCTGAAAAGCAGTACGATACTTTTCATGGACTTGAACGTCTTGTTTGTTTAAAGTCCCTTTAATACGAATATAGAAACACATTATTATTAGATCAATCAGGTGCGAACTCAGCATTATTCCTAGAGCAAGGCACTACAGCGCCTGAGGTGGTACCGTAAGTCGTAAGGACAAAATGAGTCAGACCTGCGATATACTTGATTTTATCTATCCCAATATGTATGCGGACCGACGGCAAAGGTATACAATAGTGACATCTATTGGGCGAAAATCACAACTTCCAAATACTTCGCTCCGAGTCATGCCGCCGGACGGCCATAGTCACGGCCTACGCGTGTGTGCGTCGCGACCACTGTACGGACACTAAAATTACTCCGCACACAACTAAGGACTGTGAATCGAAGCCGCATGAGATGAGAAAATCGCGTCGTGGCAAACCGTTGACCGCGTCGTGCTATTTATAATTGCTATTAAATAAATATAGGTATTTTGAATAATTATATTTGGTTCATTGTTTTATTTAATAACTTCATTCTTCTAATAATAATTTAAATTAATCTGTGAATGGCAAGTAATGCAATGCATTTATGCATATAGGAAGCGTATATACCCGAGGGACGTTGTTCTACCGGTCTTTTACACTGTGGCTGAGTACCTCACCGTACACTCATTGGGATAATCCTGTGCTGTCAGTGCCCATTCCCTATCCTCTCATAAAAAGGCCGGCAATGAACATGCTACTCTTCGGTTACGGTGTTACGAGTATCTATGGGCGACGGCAGATGCTTTCCATCAGGTTATCCGTCTACTCCCTTGCCCCTTAAATAACATAAAAAATGTATCATGCCTAGTAGTTCTTTATAGGTACAGGGATTATAAATTTGGATACCTAAAAAGGGTGAAATAATTAATATTTTTAACAAAAAATTAAAACCGACTTCCAAAGGAAAAAACAAAAATAATAAATAAGAAACTAAAAAGTAGTAAATAATATTTATTAGTGGTATATCCGACAGAGAACATCGTATGATGCAATTGATGACATTCTAACATGGTTAGGGCCGTATCACAAACAAGCCAAGTTTTAACGTCTTTTGTTTGTTTAACGCATGACGTTATGATAATATGCGTAGACCAACAAATGACCACGCATAAACGTTAAGGGCAAATAACAATTTAAAAATAGTTTCCATTACGTATCAACACAAATATACGTAAATAGGGGATAAATATTTATAAAAATATTCATAAAGATAAGTAAACAATGTTTAACTAATCAAGGTTAACTTTTCCTTTTTGTCCTGTGACGAACCTTGATTAGTTAAATACTGTTTAAATATAATTATGAATAAGGGGGTTAGCAAAACAAGTATGTGATTTGAAGCAACAGAATGCCGATATAGTAAATAAACTCTCAATTGTATCTGAATGCCTAACTCAAATCGAGCACTATAACCAAAAAGTAAAATCTCAAGATAAAGAAATAATTTTGCTTAAAAATACATTTAATGATCTTCAATACAAACTAAATATTAGTGAACAAAACAACATGAAAAATGAGATTGAGATAGTAGATATTCAAGAGGAAAATAAAGAAAACTTAACAATGGTAACCGCAACGAAAATCGACCTAGACCTCCCTGAAACTGATATATGTAAAGTCTATGGAACGGGATCACGCCAACCTAATTCAGGAAAATCCAGGCCTATTGTTGTGAAACTAACTCGCTATGCAACGCGAAACAGCAACATTAAAGCTGCGAAAGAGCGACCGATCTCGTCTGACGATATTAATAAAGGATCACCAACTAAAATCTACATTAACGAGCGGCTGACTAGTATAAATAGGCAGTTATTTCGTAAAGCACGCACACGGGCTCGAACGGGTGGGTTTCGTTTTTGTTGGGTACGAAATGACACAATCCATGTTCGAGAGGCCGAAAGTTACCCGGCTATCCCAATTCGTACACAAACTGACTTGGATGAGAAGATTGGAGGTCAGGAATGGGATGAATTTACTTCTTCGGCCATACAAATTAACAAGTCACTTAGCTCATAATAATGATCACGTTATTTTTATAGCTATGTTGCCACAATTAATTCATGTTTTAAATTTATATTAGATAAATCTAATTAATATAATGTGTTAATATACTCTTAGTAAAGTTTATTTAGTTTTTAACAAAACATCTTAATTAAGTGCTAAATTTATGAGTGATGAATTTGATAAGTTTTAGTGTAGAGTGTCATGAGGCTAAAAAAGCTGAAAACTGTGTAAATTTTCTGTCCGCAATACACGATCTTAAACAACTTACAATATTCGAAGTATGCAACGCAATTTTAACTCATTTTGTATAGCACTAAAGCGACTTAACATTGAATTCGACGTCATTATCTTTACTGAGTGTTGGATATCTGCGGACTCAGTCATCGGTCAAATTCAGGGATAAACATCTTACTACACGATTTACAATATTAATCATTGTGGAGGTGTTGTCGCATATGTTAGGAATACTTGAAACCCCATAGTTTTTGAACCCCCTATTCAAGATGCTGAAACTCTACTAATATAGCTCTCTAAGGATTGCAATTTATCGCTCACCATCACACAGGCAGCTGGATAACTTTATTATTTCCCTTAATGAAATTCTTTATTCTACTAACACCCTCGAATCAGCACATCTCAGAATATCTTGGCCTCATGTCCGAACATGGGCTGAATCGAATTATTTCTAAATCCACTCGAGCTCAAACTCATGTTTAGATCGCATTTTTCTAAAGTCGAAACACCATACAGCTACCGGTGTTGTATGTGATGTTGACATTACTGACCACTGAATGATAATGTTGGGTCACAATTTAAAGCAACCAAGGAGTCCGAAACTTAGTACTTTGCTTAAAACAGATTTTGGAGCATTACAAAAAGAACTCAAAGAGGTCGAATGGTCTGAAGTATTTCACCAGCTAAATGTAAATAATGCTGTAGATAAATTTAAAGACATCCTTTCAAGCCTATTTTATAAACATACAGTTAAGAAAAAAATCACCAGTTCCAAATTTATATGCAAACCCTGGATTACACCCGGACTAATCAAATGTATGAATGACAGAGATAAACTTCATCTCGACCTAAAATAACATCCCAGTGATTAAACAAAAAAGTTGATATATACCAGATACGGAAACTTTGTCACTAACATTGTTCACAAGCTTAAGCGCGATTATGAAACTAAAAGACTAAAAGAAAATAAACATAATATAAAAAATGTGGACAAGTATTCGGGAAATTACAGAACACACAAGTAGGAAAAGTAGCTCTAATGACTTGCTGAAATTTAAAGACAGTAAAATTGAGTCTGTAAATAATTGCAATAAATACTTTTCATCAGTCGGTGTTAATCTAGCTTGTGAAATTCTCTCTGATACTAATAAATCCTTAGAAAGTATACTCTCTAAGCAACATCTGAAGGAATTCCTTTGTAGTAATTTATTTTTTCAGCCGACTGATCCTTATGAGATTGAAGGCATAATAATAAATCTAAAATATGACAACTCCCCAGGTATTGACAGACTTACCACAAAAACAATAAAACAGATAAAATCAGAAATCTTACTACCTCTGACTCACATAATTGGAAAACGAAATGGAAAATTGCTAAAGTCACCTCGGTACATAAAAGCGGATAAGGCTGAGGTAATTTCCTTCGCCGATGACACAGCTTTAATCTTTACTAGTGCATCCTGGGAATTAGCCATTAAGGAGGCTCAAATAAGTGTAGCTGGCATAAAAAAGTGGCTTGATAGAAATCTGATGTCACTAAATATAAGGAAAACGAAGTACGTTTGCTTTTTCAAAACTCAGGCAACTGCTCCGAAACATTCATTACAACTCAAGACCCATATACCCTCATGCTCATGTGAGGCAATTGAAAGAGTAGATCTCACTAGGTATCTAGGAGTCTCAATAGACGAACGACTAACTTTTAAACCCCACATCGAACTTGTAGCAAAACGCACGACAAAAATCATCTTTCTGATGAAGCTCTACGAAATTCGGCACACGAGAACGTCCCGAACCTAGTTTATAAGTCTCTCTGAGAATCCATTATTTGTTATTGTATTACTGTGTGGGGCGGTGCTGGAAAGTCCAATATATATACCACACCACACACACACTCACACACAGCTTTAGTTATATTGAATAAATATTGTAAAAAAATGTTCTTGATTGTAGTTTACTGTATCTAATTGAATTAATTGCAATTAGACCACTTATGGACTCCACGAGACAGGCCTGGACCTGTGGAGTGTGGAGTCCTCTGGTAATAAGTTAATTTTTGTAATATTTTTCATGCAATAAAATAATTTGAATTTGAACATAATATAATAAAGACAGTATTTAGACAAGTAATCAAAATATAGATTTTGATTGAACTTTAATTGAAAACGAGGCTTCGTTTGACTCAGTCCTAAGATGTATTTTTAAAGATACTTACCTCTTAATAAGGCAACAAATGTATTTTAAGATGACATAATAAAAAGACCGACTTGGATAGCAAAAACAATTTTCTTTAAAATATAAACTATAAAGTAATATATAAACCCTAAAGTATATAAATCCCTTGTAAAAGTTGGCGT
This sequence comes from Cyclargus thomasi, assembly GCA_026546445.1. NCBI lineage: Eukaryota > Metazoa > Arthropoda > Insecta > Lepidoptera > Lycaenidae > Cyclargus > Cyclargus thomasi. The sequence goes on along the minus strand of JAOTAV010081409.1, from coordinate 6,731 downwards.
AAGGTTCAATTTAAATAAATCTTTACTCCATCTTTATCATTTTGAAGTCGGTACCAGCTAGCTTAAAACCTTACGTAATAATTGATTAGTTAAATTCGAAAAGTCGGTAGACTTCAAAATTAAAAAGTAGCTGTGACATACAGACGAAAAGAGAGAGAGACAAGACGGATCTATTAAGATTCCGTTTATGCACTTTGGCTCCGGAATCACGTAGGTTTTTTAACTTATTTCATGGCACGCTGTGAGTTGGATTGGCGTCATAATATCGGTGAAGTGCGCGATGACCATTTTTGAGTTTTGGGTACAATATGTGCCAGAAGTCAAATTTACTATTTGATGAAATTAAGCTATCACATAAAACTAAGAATTGTAACTTGATTTTTCCAGGTTTCATAGGAAAGTTGTTAATAGAGAAGTTACTCTATTCATGCTCAGATTTAAAACAGATATATCTTTTTATTAGAGCCAAGCGAGGAGTATCACCGGAACAGAGATTAGAAACTCTTTATAAAAATTCCGTAAGTACATTGAAATTAGCCGAATCATCTTTGTGTCTAAAAAAATTATAAGTATTAATTATACGATTCGACATTACAAAAAATAAAATTAATTAATGGATATGTCGCTACCTTTTTTTTATGGCTACGTCAAGTTTTTTATTTTTAATTAGCTGTTTTATTATATGTATACATTCTTTTAGTGTTTTAATAGGCTAAGAAAAGAAAAAAGCGGAATATTTCATTCTAAAATAACAGTCGTACCCGGAAATATGATTGAACAAGACTTGGGTATGTATAAGTTCTTAGCTTTTACTCCAAGGTTTAGTTATTTGTACTCTTACCCGTTATTTATAATAATATTCAAGCAATGTTTAACTAGTCAAGGTTCGCTGTCCCTTTCTGTCGTGTGACGTTTTTACTATTCCAGAAAGGGACTGCGAACCTTGGTTAGTTAAACACTGTTCAAATATTTTTATGAAGAATGGGGTTACAATTGTATGAAACAATATTTGATATTTTCAGGCATGTCGGAAAGAGATCGAGCGTTTGTAATTGAAAATACGAATATTATAATACATGCCGCTGCAACTGTCAGGTATTATTTATATAAACAGCATGTTTTATTGTATCCATATTATAATATTATAAGAAAGTGTGTTTGTTTGTTTGTCCTTCTTTCAAGCTTTAATAAAGCAACCAATAGACTTGATTTTAGATGTAGACTTAGTTGAATGTATAGAGAGTAACAAAAGATACACTATTGCGTTTATAAAATTTGTTTAAATGTTGTTGAATGCTGAATTATTATTCCTACAGTAACAGGCAACGTTTTAATCCGATTAAATATTTATTACACATACACAATACTTGTGTATAACAAATGATTTATCCCTATGCCGAGGGTAAAAGTTAGTTTTTGATATCGGAGTGCAAATAAATTGCTTAGTAAAAAGGTGTAAAGGTGTAGTAAAAAGTGTGGTGGTGGTTTCATAACTACTCACGTTTTAGTATCTATTTTTTTTTTCTATTTGTAGATTTGATGAAACTTTAGAAGAAGCGCTACAAACTAATTTGGTAGGAGCATTGAAACTGATTGAACTGGCAAAGCTGACAAAAAAATTGGAGGTACTTATGAATTGCTCATAACTGTCGTATGTTCATCCCATAGGAGAAATTTTGATAAGAGAGCCAAAATCCACAACAAATATACCCACCAGTAAGCTCTGAAGAGGATCGTGACCATATGGTATTGCAACCAACTTACGAAATAGGGCCGTACGTCTTATAAGCCCGGCTTGGCAAACGTGAAATGACGTTTCTAGACCAACGCCGTTTGTCCACCGCATGCTGTCACCCTCAACAAGATTATTTCAGCCCGGCGAAATTCGACTATATTACATAAGTTGAACGTTTTACTTTGTATTACTCTACGGCGCACGTGTCACTAGACCAATGTCAGCGAACAATGAATGAAACGTATAGCCTGTAGGTTATATAGTTGCATTTTATTGGTTTGTCCCCTCGCGAATCAACACATTGGCATATTTACAGAGCTACGTACACATATCCACCTCGTTCTGTAACCTCGACTACGAGAGAGTGATACAGGAGAAGATGTACCCCCCTGCGGCAGACTGGCGGGAGATCAGGGATATAGTGTACAACACCGACCCGGCAGCACTACGGACGATAACCCCGAAGTAAGTTTGTAAAAAAAGAGGTTAAGACTTATAAAATTTAAAAACTAAAAAAAAACAAGTTACCAAGAGGATTTCAAATTAGTATGTCCATTACAGGATTTAGGAAAAAATATAAACGGCTATTAGATAAACGTTTTTACAATCTCAACGATTAGGTACTTGCAACAGTATTAAAAAATATGTATTACAACAGTTACAATTTACTGACATTGGATTATTTAAAAATTATTGTACAAGTCATTTAATTATTTTACATTTTGCATGTAATTAGTTAAATGTCTTGACCACTACACTGACACTATGTAACACCTGTTCTGTTATTCCATTTATTTATGTAAATTATATGATGTTCGTTTACAGGCTTTTAGGAAAATATCCAAATGCGTACGCATTTACAAAGAACCTGACAGAGCACGCCGTGTATGAACTACGGGGGAAACTGCCCATTGTAATAGTTCGACCGTCTATAGGCAAGTCATATCTATAACCACAGTAAACAGCTTATGACACAACTTTTAAAACGTTTTAAAACTCAGAATTAATGGATCGCAGGTGGTAGCGGAAGTTGTATTATAACTCTTAATGGTGTAATTTGTGCACCTTTGCACAATCAGAGAAGTTGAACGATTGTGAATCTAAGTAACTTGGTCGGGTTATGTCAAACTCAGCTTACACTACGACTTACATGGAATTGACATATTCTGACATAACGTAGGTCCGTCAACTGGTTCTCTTTCAATTTCCTCCATTATACAAAAACATAAGTGTTCATGCTGAATGTATTTGATGATACGGGAATAAATTGTTTTTTTTTCTCATTAGAAACCGTTATGTATTACAGTTACGGGTTGCATGACAGAGCCAAGTCCGGGGTGGATAGACAATTTCAACGGACCCGCCGGACTGCTTACTGCCGCCGCACAAGGTAAGCCACCGAATCAGTATCATAGTCAGTTTCGAATTGTCAAAATATCTTTAAGATTATGCGCGAGCAATCTATTTTGCTGTAATTCTTCTCTATCGGTACTTATCACAGGATGTGCAATGTGAAGGATGTGTATAAAGTATTATTAAAAACCTAATGATATTGCTTAAACATCAATTCGTTTACTTTCAGGCATCCTGCGAGCCGTGTACGCCGATAAGCACGCCAAAACTGACTACGTTCCGGCTGACCTCGTCATCAAAGGGACTCTCGTTGCCGCTTGGGCGAGAGGAAATACAAAGTAACGGTTTCAACTACGGCTATCAATACTAATAATGCAAAGCTGAAGAGTTTGTTTGTTTGAACGCGCCAATCTCAGGAACTACTGGCCGGAATTAAAAAAATATTTTCGTTTTGGTTAGTCCATTTATCGTGGAAGGCTATACGATATAAAATCAAGTTACAACCAATACGAGCCGAGCAGTAATCAAAAAATGTTGTAAAAACGGAATGATTTATATAAGTTTCACGCGGACGTAGTCGCGGGCATTATCTAGTGAATGAAATGAGAATGTGGAAGCGTTCGGAGTAATCATATGCGGAACATACTACACACATGAGGAACATACTGGATTTGAAATCATGAGTAAAATTTAATCTTAGATACTATTAGAGGTTGATACTCAGTCTGATAATGAATAGGAAATATGCATGGTTTTTTTATTATTTAATTAAATAAATTCAAAAAATCTTAACTAAATAACAAAATATAACAATTTCGAGGTTAGATATAACTTTATCAGCTGACATCTGACAAGTGACAAACGGGATTTGACTTTGACAATTAAAAGTCATTTTGCTTGGATCATAGACAGCTTACATTTTTTTTTTGGCGACATGGCAAGCAAACAATGTGGAGGGTGCAAGGTCACTATAAAGGACAAAAATTTTATGAAATGTAAAAACTGCCTACTCCCATATGATCTTCTTTGCGCAAATATCTCAACAAAGAAATTTAACCAGCTGATTAAGGACCAAAGCATATATGATTGGCTGTGTCCTGCTTGTCGGAATACGCTACCTAAAGCTGACAATCAAAATACACCGGTAAGAGGACATTTGCCTCTTGAGGCTTCTCCTGGCTCTACGAATAATGTCACCATGCGAAAAAGGACAGCAATTTCTTCAACGTCGCCTAGAACTTCACCATCATCTTTACCATCACTAGCACCGGATCAAGAAGCTTCTACCTCAATTCGATCTGAAGTCAAAGCGGCATTGAAAGCTGAACTCCCCAAAATTTTAAAATCATCATTAAACTCCGAACTGTCAACCCTAAATAACAAAATATGCGAACTAATCACGTCCATTGAATTTATCCACGAAAAATATGACGAGATAAACAAAATTATGAAAGATAAAGACGAGGAAATAAAGATCCTTAAATCCCAAAACTCTAATCTCATCAAGCAAGTCTGTGACATGTCAACGCGCTTATCCACTCTCGAACAACATCATCGCGAAGCAAACGTAGAAATTCATGGTATTCCTGAATTTAAGTCAGAAAATTTACCTCAAGTAGTGAAACAGATAGGAAAGGCAGTTTCTCAGACAATTTCAGATGAGGATATACATTCCTGTTTTCGCGTGGCAAAAATGAATCCAAAAAGTGATCGTCCGCGTTCCGTTGTGGTTAAACTGCGATGCGCTCGGGCTCGTGACTCCCTTCTTGCTGCAGCCCAAAAATACAATAAAAACCACCAGGATAGGCTAAATACTAGCGTAATTGGTATCGGAGGAGAGAAAAAAAATATTTACATCTGTGAACACCTAACGACAGAAAAAAAAGCTCTACACGCAGCTACCAGAATCCGTGCTAAGGAACTTTCCATCCAATTCGTGTGGGTTCGCAATGGAAAAATTTTCATTAGGAAAAATGAACACTCTCCTGCTAAAATAATAAACAGCATGGATCACCTCAATAGCCTAAAAGAATAATAAAAATTATTATCGAAGTACCAGTTAGCTCGTTTGTCCGTGAACACCTACGGAAACAATGGTTCGAGTGTATTATCAGAACATTCGTGGAATGCGTACTAAGACAAATGTAATTTACAAAAATATTTTGCAGGAGAATTATGACCTCATCATATTGACTGAAACATGGCTCAACAAAAACATTTTTGATAGTGAATTTATCGACGAAAGGTACCGTGTTTATCGCCGTGACCGTACTACCTCTGACTTTTACAACAAAACTGATGGTGGTGGGATACTTATAGCTGTAAATAAAACTTTGAATAGCGTTCGATTAATTAATAAGGAAAGCAAATGTGACGACTTATGGGTACAACTGAGTTTAACTATTGACAAAAAATGTGTTAAAATTGGTGTATGCGTTGTTTACACGCTCTGTTTGTCTTCTCCTCTTAAACATAAAGAGCTAGATACCTTTATTAACAATAGTATTGATGTTATTAATGATCTTGATGATGTAATAATCATAGGTGACTTTAATATGAGCTTCATTGATTGGCATTTGAGAAGTGATGATGTGGGTCTCACTCCCTGTAACTTTAATAAGAATATTGGCTATTTATTAACAGATTTTATTTCATTAGCTGGACTTACTCAAATGAATAGTGTTCTAAACAAGGATGGCAAAATTCTTGACCTTGTACTAACAAACGTTCCATGTGTAGTAAACGAAGCACACTGCAGCATAGGTAAGTTGGACCCATATCATCCTCCTCTTGTAATCGAACCTCAGTGGAATGTGACGACCTCTCGTCTTGTCAAACCGCAACGTTCAGATTTGAATTTTTTTAGAGCTGACTATCCAAGTATACTTAATGAACTGTGTGACTTAGACTGGCATGATGTGTTTCTTAACTGTGGGAGTGTTGACGAAATGGTTTCTTCCTTTTACTTTAAACTTAATGTTATAATTGAGAAATATGTACCTAAACGAAAGCCCAGGAAACTTCAATATCCTGTTTGGTTTACTAGGGATCTAATTATGTTATTGAAAGAAAAGGATAAAATTAGACAAAAGATGCGAAAATATAGTAATCCCCGGGATAAGCTAGAATTTGAATTGCTAAGGAAACGCTGCAATAAATTATTACTAACTTGCCATAGAAATTACATCCAAACTGTAGAGAGCAGTATCAAATCTAATCCTAAAGTTTTTTGGTCATACTTAAAAAATAAAAAAAATTCAAATACCTTACCTTCCACCTTGCACAAAGACGATATAACAGCAACAGGAGATGCAAGCGTCGCTAATTTATTTGCCTCTCAGTTTAGATCTGTATACTCGAGAAATAGCTCCCCTGGGTATTTTAAGGTCGAATGTAAATACTCCAGTGTGCTTTCTCGTATAGTGGTATCTGAGTCTAAATTAACTAAAATTTTAAAATCAATTGACCCAAATAAGGGAGTGGGGCCTGATAATATTCCTCCGCTTTTTATTAAAAGATGTTCTAAAATGTTGTCACTTCCGCTTATGCTCATATTTAATAAATCTTTAGATACTGGGGTTTTTCCAAGTAAATGGAAAGAGGCGAGAATAGTACCAATTTTCAAGAAAGGAGATAAGAGTAA